>PVKA01019103.1:0-42650 GCA_004027165.1 Ctenomys sociabilis | reverse complement strand
TAAAAAATATCAGGGCCCCTAAATTTAAAGACCCAATCCAGAAATGGGCATCTGAGATGAATACACACTTCTCAGAGGACGAAATTAAAGAAGCAAATAAATATATTAAAAAATGCTCCCCATCACTAGCCATCCATGAAATGCAAATTAAAAGAACACTGAGATACCATCTCACTCCAGAAAGAATGGCTATCATAAGGAAATCAACCAACAACAAATGTTGGAGAGGTTGTGGGGAACAGGGAACACTTCTGCACTGCTGGTGGGAATGTAGACTGGTACAACCACTGTGGAAATCAGTGTGGAGACTCCTCAAAAGAGTAGGACTGGAAATCCCATTCAAGCTGGCTATCCCCTTACTGGGAATTTTCCCAGAGGAACTGAAAACATTGTATCACAGTGATATATGTGTACCTATGTTTATAGCAGCATAATCTGTGATAGCAAAATCTTGGAAACAACCAAGATGTCCGTCACATGACGAATGGTTGAAAAAGATGTGGTATTTCTATATAATGGAGTATTACTCAGCTATAAAGAATCATAAACTGGAAGCATTTATATTGAAGTGGATGCCATTTGAACATACACTCATAAGTGAAATAAACCAGACACACATGTGCAAATATCGTATAGTCTCCCTAGTTTAAGAATTCAAAAGAAGAAATACAAATAGAAATGTACAATAACAACTAAAAAGAATTGAGTCAGATAGGGCAAACTGAACGGCATATGCTGCAGGGTACTAATCAGCTTTTCTTCTGGATGTTAACCTAAGTTCTCAGATCAAAAATTGGAGAAATAGAAGGGCCGCAAGGTCAGCCAGTATTTTGGCCCTAGCCTTTCAAGGTCAGTGAAGTCTCAGGACATAGGAGAACCTGTACTGTATCATCATGGAAGTCAGTTGTGCCCCAAATTTTCTGACCAAGATCATGGAGCCACAGAGGAATGTGATCGATGATCTACAGTGTGCCTGGGGAGAGTCACATGGAGAGAAAACTTTTTCTCAGGCTCTCACAGAGAGCAAACTGGTCAAGCAATGGCTGTGACTCATCCACATGGCTGACAATGACAAAAGATCTACAGAGTAAGGTACAGGATTACAAGATAAACCCTGAGGGGACTTTACTGACCTCATCAGATACAAAAGCTACATCTTTTGTTACACAGGTCTTGCTTTATCTCGGTCTTAACCATCCAGCAGAAAAGTATAAAAATGAGGTATATAACGTGGGGCCATAATAATAAGTTGAGCTATAAATGGCTATACTGAACAACTTCTTCAGATAACTCACTATTATTGTGGACAGCTGGACTGTGTTGGATTGTGTCGCCGAGTTCAGGCACCTATAATGGTTTAATGACAATGGAGTGCCTATCTTTGACAGGTTTTGACAAAAAATGGGGCATACAATGGAAGAACCATGATGTGTTCGTATAAACAGTACAGTTAAGATAAATATGCAGTGCTTCTGCATAATTCTATGAGAGGCAAGATTTGCACTGATAGTGCTTGGACAGAATATTACATCGGCTTCTAGTACTATGGACAACCACTAGGAAGCTAACAAGGTAGAAAGTATTAATTATTGAAACTGTGCTATAATTCAGCTTTAAAAAAATAAGTATACAGCTATATTCTCTTAATTCACTGATTAGAGACATGCTATAATAGTGTCTGTAAGGAGAATATCATTTATACACCTTGTACAATAACAAACCATTATGAAAACAATTTGCAATGTATTAATTATTGAGTCTGTCCTGTTAATTTGATTTGAAACTATCCCATTGCTATTTGTTCTTCAATAGAAAAATAAACAAACTGCATTAATGAGGAAAAAAAAATCACTATTTTTTGTACCAAAACAAAATCTAGCTACTATATATGGTTTGAAAAAAAAAAGAATCTTACCAACCTATTCTTTTTCAAGTGCATTATTTCTCATTGAGAAGTCCTTCTATCCGATATATTCCTGTTACTTTCTTACTGCTCTCCTATGTTTCCAGGTGCCCCTGAAGTGACAGGAGCAACAGGTTTGTTTTGTGGGTTAGATTCCTTACCAGATTAAGGGAACACCTATTATACAGAACATCCCTTGCTGCTGTCATTGGCAACACACTGTGCTGGATAATTCAGGGCACTCTCTGACAATGAAAGCCAGCAGTTCCTACAAAGCATACAAATAGGTCAGAACTGTGGAGCATTTATGATTTGCAGTGACTATATTTTTTAAAAGGCACGGATTCATTTAATTCTCACAAAAATCCAATGAGCCTTATGTATTATCCTCATTTTACAAGAAACTGAAGCCAAAGAATATTAAATAATCTACATGCAAATTCCATTCATTTCAATAAAATTTTTATCTTTAGTATTTTCTTATGCCATTAAAAGTCCATCATAGACTTCATAATGTTCCATTGCATAGATGTCACATAACTTAACCATTCTCCAAGAAATTCTCATTGCTTCCAATTTTATACTATTACAAATAATCCTATAGGCATTTCTACATAAAGTTTTCATGCACATATTTCATTATCATTTTCCTAGGATACATTCCTAAAAGAATTAGTTAATAAATTTGTTAGATAATCAAAGTAGATAAATTATTTTGCTTTATGAGTTTTTTCTCTTGCTTTTACTCTCATAAGATTTCTTCCCATCCCAAGGACAAATGAATGTCTATAATTCATTCTCCTTTAATTTTACATTTAACTTATAAATACATATATATATATATATATATATATATATGAATATTGGTCAGATACATGAAATAAATTATAAGCTATTTTCTTAATAGCTAACCATTTTTTCAAAACTGTTAGTTGGACAGACCTTCTTTTCCCAGTGATTTTTTATTTTATTATTATTTTTGTCGTACTGGGAATTGAACTCAGGACCTTGCACTTGCCAGGCAAGTGCTTATTCTACTGAGCTATCTCGCCAGCCTCCCAGTGATTTTTGATCCTCCTCTAATGTACATGTTTTTCTTTGTATGATATGCAAACTTTCACTCTAATATCCATTTATAAAGATTCTTTTGCTGCCTTTACTGGTGTATTCTTTGGAGAAAAAAGATAATAGGCTCAATATTGTAAGTGCTGAATTTAAGACACTAATGAATTATCTGGATGGGAATACACAGATATGTGGTATTAGACACACACACCTGGTACCTAGCAGAAAGGAAAGCTCTATTTGAGGGCGAAAGATTATACAGGAGAACTCAGAGAACAGAAGTGAGAGCCAAGGAATGAGGTATAGAAAGCCAACAAGTCAGGGCTGGGTGAAGACAACTAGACACATGAGAAGATAGCAAGACCTAGTGCCAAGCGTCATGGTGAATTATACATACTTCTTGGCTTAACTGACCAAAACAACAACATAATATTCTACTCCAACTCTCAGAAACATATTCTCAAATTCTGGGTTATAAGCAGTTGCCGATCCAGGCAGGATATTAGCCTATATTATGAGCTACCAATGTCAGTTTAAGTAGCCTACATGGTTATTCTCTGATCCACCTCTTTTCAGAAATGTTTCTCTCTTTAAAGGAGCTAGCTGTCTTAGTACTTGAGTGAAATTATATCAAAACTCCCAGGATAGAATATCACTGAAAATATTTCAAAATCCTGTTGCTTATATCTCTGAATGCCCTCCCATACAATCCTCAAGCACAGTATCTTATATCAAAACTCCTAGGACAGAACATCACTGAAAACATTTCAAAATCCCGTTTTTTGCATAACTCATCAAATATTTAAGATGGTTCAAAATAAGGGGACACTAGACTTCATGTCATGCATCAGAAACGATGTTTGATGATAAGCATGTCAATAAGAAAGTGGGAACATTGAACCTGAAGCAACTCTCTACAGTAAGTACAGAAGAACACCTGTCTACATGTTCTAGAACATTTTAAATCTATTTATAGGTAAAGCATGGGATTTTGAAATGTTTTCAGTGATGTTCTATCCTGGGAGTTTTGATATAATTTCACTCAAGTACTAAGACAGCTACCTCCTTTAAAGAGAGAAACATTTCTGAAAAGAGGTGGATCAAAGAATAACCATGTAGGCTACTTAAACTGACGCTGCTAGCTCAGAAGAAATATTTTTAGTCTCTATTTACCATTTAATTAATGTAAGCTAAGCTCTTCAGGCTCAATGTTCCCACTTTCTTATTGACATGCTTATCATCAAACATTGTTTCTGGTGCATGACATGAAGTCTGGTGTCCCCTTATTTTGAACCATCTTAAATATTTGATGAGTCATGCAAAATTGAAGAGTCTGTTGCCTTTTACAAACAAATGTGCCTATCTGCAAGTGGATCTTTTCAAAATGAAAACTATGGTAAACACCCTACTAGATATCACATTTTTAGCTAGAAAAATCTAGAAGGAACTCAGAGTTTACGTGTAGTCTCTTGTCAATGAATTACCAGACAGGGAAAATAATGTTTTCAACTGAGAAGGAAAAAGAGATGTTATATAAACTGCCTTCCATATCACTTGTCTGAATAGATATTTTATTTCTACTATATCTGAGCCTCCATTCAAACAACAAAAACTCTCGTATGTTTATAACTGAAAACCTGTCTCTCCTCAAACAAAAACTCTCTCTATAGATAGCCATTGTAAGCTGGGGGTGAGAAGACAGGCCTCTATGCCCATATTCCTCTAAAGACCCAACAGCAAATCAAAGGCAGCCCTGGACATGGTTTCCAGAGATTGGAGTCCTCCAGAGCAAAAAGCATAAATAAGGATAAAGAGCAAGACAAGATCATGCCCCAGCACAAAAGCCCAGGTAAGGCAGGAATGGAGAGGGCAGGGACAAGAAACTTCCTGCTTGAACAGGGCATCTGAGAAAGGCAGAGTTCCTGCAAGCTGCCAATACTCAGTTCAATACCAGCTTCCATTTATACCAAAATGTCTGAGACTCAAACTGACACATGACCAGCCCTGCAGGCCCTGCTTCCACTCCCACACACTCTCTTCAAACATGGCAGGAAACCCTACACCCAGTCTGTACTATAAATCCTAGTCAGACCTTGAACTACTTATTAGCATAAACATTTTCACTGTCCCATATTTTTCTTCAAAATTCACCCAATTATATGAAAATACATAATAAAAATCCCGATGGATACACTAGGTCCAGTCATTTCCTGGGGTGATATGAAAATGAGTAGTTAAGTCACTGTATACTGTGGCTATTCATTGATTACAGCTTTATTTTCAATAAACACAATCATTACTGATCTTATACTGTCATATGTGACATATGCTTCTTCCTTTGACTATAGATTCCTCTTCCTCCTTCATTAATCTGCCTGACTCTTACTTGGCCTCTCAAATAGCCCAGATACCACCTCTTCCAGCTGGCTTCATTAACCAAACACACCCTCTACAACCCTCATACTAGTCCTTCTTCTTACTGAATCATGTATTCCTCTTCTGGGTTCTAAAACCACTCTCTGCCTATTATCTTCACAGAAGTAGTTACACTGTATTTGTGTACAAGACACATCACCACCACTAGTCTTTGAACTCCTTAAAGGCAGGAATCATTGCTCATCTTTACAAATGAGTTCATAATACGTTTATCTGGTATTTATAAGACATTCTAAAACATGTGTGCAGTAAAACATGTGTATGAATACATTCAGAATGAGAGATGAGTCTTTAGAAACATTTAGCCCATCCCACTTTATCCAAAGTCCCCTAAACAGCGTATCAAGGTATTAAAACAAGGAAATCCAGTATACCAAACACTTTAATAAAACTAAGGTCAGATAAAAAGCTTACCGGCAAAGTTCCAGGCAGAGAAGCATCAAAAAAAGAAACCAAAGAATTTGGAGGAGCCATAAAGGACACTTGAGATCCAGAGAAAAGTTTGGAGTTGGAGGAAATCTGGGCATGAATTTCCAATCCTACCACAGCTGCCCATTTGTGTCCACTAAAAAGAATGGGAAAATTGTTAAGGAGTTACATCTGGTACCATGTATGAATTTCTAGAAGCCTAAACCACAAAGGTTAATTTCCTATTTGTATTTTTAACTTATTAAAATTTTAGAGTTTTACATTATGTCATATTTTATTGGTGATTAAATCAAAAGCAATTCATAATGAACACCTACAATGAGATTGGCAAAAAAAAAATAAATAAATAAGCTGTTTATAATGTGGCATTGGGAAGCTCACTAAGCAATAGAGAATAAAAATCTGGTACCCTAATACAATTTAGAAATAGGCATTAGGTGAAACTGCTTGGCTGGCTTCAAAGAAAAAGCAACAATTTCAAATTAACTTAATCAGTTAATCACTTAAGTGAAGAAAGCTGATCTTTCAAACATTTAGAATTCAGTCAGTGGCAGGATATAACAGAAGCAATAGTTAAAAAGGAAATTCTCAACTTCCGTTTTGAATTCATTTTAGAACAACAGCCTGCAGGTACAACCAGAATGACAAGCATAACAGATTAAACGATACACCTGAAAATGTTTACAAAAGAAAACATAAAACTATTAGATGTAGCTTGTTTTTGGTCCACCAAATAATTTCCAGTTTCTGGGATCAGATTTCAGGTAGTTTGTATTCATCTTCTGTTAAATCTAGCAAGGTGTTAAATACTATAGTAACCTCTATTATCTGGCCTTTCCTACTCTGTTGGGTTGACACACAAGTCTGCCAGCTAACTGTGCTTATTCCATGTGAAATTTATGTCTGTTCCTATTTTCTACTAAGCAATTTTGTGTATTACACAGATTTTTTGTTCACGTTTGGGGGTTTTTAAAAACCATTCCGATACACCAAGTTCTATACCTTGTGTATTATAAAAAAGATTAATTCCTTTTTAAAAGACACAGCCTATAAGAGAAGTTAAAAAATTCATTATTCAAAATGTTTGTAGTTTCATTAAATAAGAAAAATAAACATAGTTTCCATTCATAGGAAGATCATCTAATTTATAAACAGAAACGATGCATTTGGATACTTGTAACTGAAGAGAAAAAATAACGCCAAGTTCCAAGTAAAAACCAAGTCTGAAAAATGTGGCTCATGTTTCCGTACTTTAAAAATTCTTCAGCGAATCAGAAGCGAATTCAGAAAACATTTAGGAAAATAAGCAAACCTCTTTATATAACCAGGGGTAAGATCTCTTCAGTTAGCTGCACCATCCTTGGTCTCACATGTTCAACATAAAACGCCTTCACAAACAGCTGGCGTTTTCTCACTCATTATTTCTGATTAATGACATTACACCACCACTACACAGAGCCTGAGGGAAAAGAATCCTTTTCCAGCTCTTAGTATCACCGACCCCACTGCTAGTGCGACCAGCACAGCGATGAGATCCAATCTTCTGGCAGTTCCGATTTGGCTCAAGAAAAACTTGCTATGTACACTCACGAGTTCCTCAGGTATGTCTAGAGTGGTTTATTTGTGGGCCCGGTGCAGACAGAAGGCATGTTTTATTTTCATCGAGGTGTCCGGACTCTTATGTTATAGGCAAATACCGTTGGAGGGGTTGCTGGGCCACTGAACTCTGTTCTCTCATCCGACTGTAAGTTGACCCATTCAGGGACCCTCTTCGGTGGCTGGAATAGCCGTCCACCCGTGCTACACCCCAACGTCTTCCAAGGCGCAACCTGCATAGCACGGGCGCCGCCATCACACCGCCCGTGTCGTCGTCAGGTGACTCAGACGGCTTCGGCCGCCAGGACCTCTGGGAAACGTAGTTCCGCAAATGCATTCAACTGCTACAGGCTTGGACTGGAACACTACCATTCCCGGCAATCATTGCGACTCGGGGGCTACCGGAACTTTGGTCGGGAGGGGAGGGAAAGAGAGCTAAGAAGGTGGAAAGGTTTCGGGGTCGGGAGGTGTAACTCCTCCTAGCGGGGAGTTGGAGAGTTTTGTTTTGTTTTTGTTTTTTTTGGTTGTGAGTGTATGTGAGGGTGAGGGTAGGAGCTAGGTGCTAGAGGACCAATGCCCAGAATCCTACAGAGGAAGTGTATAGCCCAGTTACACTTGTGCACTAAAGCAAGTGATTTGATACTACTGCAAACACTTTCTGAGCTCTCAATCCGCTTAGTTGGCTGTCCTACTTCGCACATCAACTTGTGCACTGATAAAAGTTCGACTCTTAGGCACTGGTGGTAGGACAGAGAGCAAAATAGTTATGGCTGTTTTTTGTTTTTGTTTTAAGTTAACATTCTAGAGAGAGGAGCACACAGGCCAAGAAAAAATGAAAAAGATACTTCCGTGTAGATAGTGCTATATTAAAGCGGGGGTGCTTTGAAATAAATGGACCTATACTGAACCACCGTATGTATTCTCTGCTTATTCTTCTTGTTATTCGCCAGCATCTGAAACAGCCTCTGTTCTAGGAAGCCTTAGTAACAGATAGCAACATTGTAGCAGACTACTTTTATTCTTTTACTTCAAACCTCATAACTTGTGGAAACGCAACTGATGGTTTCGCTTAGAGCATGTAATCTAAAATGTAAGATTTTATAATCTTATTTTAATTCTCCGTACAAATTTTATGACTATTCGATGTTCATTTTCTGCCTGCCCAGCTCGTTTTTCAGCACGGTATTTCCAGAGTGTAAAGTAGGTTCCTCAAATATATTTGTTGAATGAAACAGTGCATGGTGTAGAAGGCACTTAACAAAGGATTGGATATATTTTGGAGCAGTAGATGCTTTAGAAGAGAAATGATTAATTTAAATATGCAAAGAGAAATTGGCTTATTTGCAATGGATTTGGGAGGTAAGAGTAAAGCCGTTGGTCATGAATTGGTTCTGTTAGCGAAAGACCAAGGGCTAACTTGTGGATTTCTGGCTTGTGTAGCTGGATGGCTAACATAGTTATTCACTGAATTGAGGAAGCCAGAAAAGGAACAGGAGAGGAACAGATTTTCAGTGAAAACATAGTTTGGTTGCCTTGGAGACATCCAAGAGCAAAGTTGAGTAAGCATCATCAGTGCCTGAGAACAGGGCAGAAAAAAGCGACATACTCTGCATACTTCACATGGATACGTTTTCCAGTATGGATCTAACCTATAAATTAGGCATCTGCAATTTATGGTCTATTTCCATTAATGTCCTGTATGGTTATGGTATTATGCAAGTGATTCTTCCAAATTGAAGAAAGAAATTTTACTTAAAAAATGGTTAAAATTGTCTGTGCTTTTTACTTTTCCATCCATTGTCATTGATCCACATTACTATTCTAAGTATGAAATATCTAAGGATGAAAATGAAAGAAATTACTGACTTGAAGATAAAGGTAGAGATAAAGGTAATTATTGTCATTTATATCAGCTTCAGATTGCTTTTTAGGTCCTTTATCTTAGTTTCTGTCTTTTTAGTTTTCATATTTTCACCTTTACTCAAGATAATTCCAGGAAGCTTTTCTCCGCTCTTACTTTATTCTATATAATTGACATAGTGCATACTTTGTTTTTCTTGTTGACTATCTCAAGATTTTCTGGTCCTGACTTGGTCAGGAGAATTGCCCATGAGTATCATATAGTTTCACCTTTGATGGAACTACAGAGGAGAAAGGAATCCTATATCTGTAGCCAGAAAGAGAGGAGACCTTTGCTACCTTATCATAATACTTGGAAAGCAGTGCACTCCCTCACATGGAGTGTGGGAGTGTTTTGAAAACAATGATAATGGACAGAAACATACTTAAAGAAAATCCTCTTTGTGAGCAAAATGTGCTCTAAGGAAACCCATCTTCATATGAAGCCATATCATACAGTGACAGACTGTCACTCAAAAGCCCCACCCCACCACTAGAGGGAGAGAAAATCCTGTGCATGTAAATGTATTTGATCCCTTTCACAAAAGAGAACTTTCCAGGTGGGTGTACCTTACACCTCACCTAACCATGGCCCTTTCAAAATTCCACTAGAGTTACTAATGGAAATAGGAACATGCTCTCATTTTCTCTCTCTCTCCCTCCCTCCCTCCCTTCCTCCCTCTTCCTCCCTCTCACCCATCTGTCATTTCCACAAGTGTCTGTTACTTTCTTTGTGCTCTGTCTAGTATCTAGGAGGGCACTGCTTCCCAAGTGTCCTTCCTGCCGTTCTCCTTAGCCAGGAGGCTCTTTCACTGAATCTACTTCCACAGGACCATTTCTTGCCTCCTTCCTGCATGCCAAATCTAGTATCTGTCAAAACTCTCACTGACAGACAGCTCTCTAGCTGAGAGAGCTATTTTGGTTCCACAGACAAGGTGACTGTCATTTAGAAGACAGAGATTTTCATTTTCGAGGAGCTCAGGAGGTATCAGGACAAAGTTTCTCACAAATACAATGTTTTCTCAAGGAAGCTTTCTCAGCTCTTATTTTAATCTATATAATTGACATAGTGCAAATAGAGGTAGAGCAAGGTTTTGAAGAGATATGTAAGGCAAGGCAGATTTTGAGATGTTACTTATAAATGGCAGTAGTTAGAAAGTATATTTAAAATAACACATTTTGTTTTACTTAGTATTCTTCAGAGAGCCTTTGATTATTGGACTTGGAGTGGATGTTTTCCCCTCTTTATTTGACTAAAAATCCCTAGGTATCTGTATAAACACATTGATTTCTGAACACTAATCATTTTCCCTGAAATCTAACTTCTGTTTGTTTAATTGTAATAATTTCTTTTCTCATTCTTCAACTAGTTTGCAATGAATTTCCACTTTTAAAATAAAGTAGAGGCTTGCAGTTAGCTGACTTGTTTAAGCGCCTGCCTGGGCAAACCCAGTCAGGCTTGTGGGACCATGTGATTAGACTCCCAGATCTACATGCCACACCACACAGGCCATTAAAGCAGCCTAAACCAGGCCAGGCCTGCACCACCACACCCGGCTAATCCTGAACTTTTAAAAGGGCCAACCAAATAGCTCAGCGGATTAAGCTCCTGTTTGCAGGGGCTTAAGCTCCTGCAAACAGGTGCAGGGGCCAGAGGTTTGATCCCTGGGGCCTGCTGTGCTACTGGGCCTGCTGAGATGGCCATTGACACTGTGTGAGGTGGGCGCGCCTATAATCCCAGCACTTGGGAGGCTGTAAACAGGAGAATCACTAAGAGTCTGAACCAGTAGTGAGACCCTGAACACACTGTAGACGATTCCCTAAAATACAAAATAAATAAATAAATAAATAAAACCAAATAGACAATTTAAATGGAAACATTGAAATTTCAAGTAAAATTAAAAGATCACATCTGCTGCCATGGCAATGTATCTCAAAATCCATTTGTATATGTTTTGAATCTTAAAAACATGTGAACTGGCTCATTCTTTAACTCTTTTTCTCTTGAAACAAGTACTAAATAGGTTGTCCAGGCTGGTCTTAAACAGATTCTCTTGCGTCAGACTCCCAATCTGTAGGATTACAGATTTGTACTACCACATTTAGTAAGATTAACTATTTCTGTCCTATGAAAACAAAAGCAATGCTTTACAAAGATTTACCAGAAAAATATTTAATATGTTCTTTGTAGTCAAACAGGGCTGGCTATAGATTTTTACTTTAGTATTTCCTACCCACCATGATGAATTTGGTGTCTCTGTTGGCTGGAAGTTTCTATCTTGTCTGTGGCTATATGAACCAGGCTACTGTTGAAATCTCATGCCATACGAATCAAGAAGGAAAGTATTGGGGCCAGGGAGATGGCTCAGTGGAATAAACTCTTCCCTGGCAAGCACAAGGGCCTGAGTTCAATCCCCAGTTCCACAAAAAAAAAAAAAAAAAAAAAAAAAAAAAAAAAAAAAAAAAAAAAAAAAAAAAAAAAAAAAAAAAAAAAAAAAAAAAAGGAAAGTATCTAGATCAGTATAAATTATTTGTAAAAATTAAATAATAGCGATAGTAAAAACATCAGACTCACTTAAGATGATAGACATTTGGCAAAAAATTGACAGAATAATTTTCATGTAGAAAGAACACTGGCACCAGAAAAGGTCCTGTGTTTGAATAAGCATTCTGAAAACATAAAATTCTTTCTTAGAAAGCCCACATTTTAGGACTCAGTTGGTAGAAGAGGAAAAAAGACTGGAATACATGCCTGCTGAAGAACTGGAAGAACAGGATTCATTTTCTTTTATTTTTCCATTAAAGTCTTGATTCTGATAAAATACTGATATGGAGGGAACAATCAATTCCTCTAGAAGATTGCTTTGAGGCAAAGAAATATATTACTGTCCTTTCCCAAAGCAAGGGAACAGAATGCCTTGTCCAGTGTCTTGATGAAGATGGAAGACCATTTCGGAATGACGAGGCTCACTTGTTGCTGCTACCAGCATGACCCACAAACCACCATCTCTCTGGGGGTTTCCTCCTTATGACTATTCTCAGAGGATGTTTGCCATTTCCCCAGGGGTTTTCTATTCTAGAGATCTGACAAATCTATGGGGATTAACAGGAACTATGTGAAAGGAAAAACTCCACTTGCGTGTATCTCTTTCACCCACAAGCTACTTAGATGACACTCCTGACTTGCAAAGAATGGATCATAGAATATGTTAAACCTGTTGTTGTTCTGGTTTTGTGATTGTTGCTGTTGTTGCTGTTGTCATTGTTTTTGTTTTGACACAGGGTCTCACTATGTAGTTCAGGTTGGTCTTAAACTCGCTACATAGCTAAGCGTGACCTTCAACTCCCAGTGCTCCTCCTGCCTCAGCCTTTTGAATATTGCCGCCATGTGCAGCAAGCTTGGTGTTCTGACAAGCTATATTTTGGATGTTATCAGACCCATGTAATACACTAAAGAGCTCTGTCTTTTGTGGTATGAAATGAGTATAGAGAATTAGAGAATTTATACACCCCCAACTTTTAAGTAGTATCTTAATTTAGGATTGTGCACAAATAATATGGAACTTTTAGGTTTCAAAACAGAGGATGTTTTGTGTCTTAGATGGCCCTCCTGATTTTAAGCTTGCAATAGCATTAAAGTACTACCCCACTAGGACTCATGGACTTTGATGAGACTTACTTCCCAGTGGATATAGACTTACCTTTGGTAATGGAAGGGGAAAGTTGTCAGTATACCATGGTGGCACTGAAGAGAAGAGAAAGGCTTATCTTCCACATCCTGGTGGTAACTACTGTCATTACCTGTTCGAATCTGAACTGGTTTCTCTATGTAAGCTGCCCCTGAACCAAGAATGAACAAGTTGCACAAAGAAATAAAGGCTGAGGTCTCACTGATGGTAGATCCATCAGGACTCATGACAATTTATTATATAGCCAGTGAGAGGGAAATTAGGGCCCCATGATGAGGTGCCAGAAGGAATTAAAATCAAGCGGCAATCAAATGATACAACAAGGGGTATTGGTTCCCAGGGATTCATGAATACTAATTGGGAAGGGAAAGAGAAGCACAGACATTTATCCATGTCCCCTTGTAGGGATATGAATGACTCTAGATTCTAATTTAACAGTAAAGTTTGATGATGCCCTAAAGTGACTTAAGGTTCTCATTGGTCAGACGCTTAGATTCACTTTGCTGCTAAAGGCGATGTTTCACTCCTTTCACATGCACTAAAGATGAAAAGAAATGGCTTTAAGAGTCAGACTAGATACTATGCTTTGAAAAAGTGAAATGGAAATAAAGAAGAGTGTATGCATTATAATCTGGTTAGCCACAAGGACCCAGCTAGTCTAATATTCTATTTGTGTTTATTCTTTAAAGCTGTTTCCTTTATTATGACTGCCATACTACACTGATAGGGTATCTCTGGGAAACATTTTGCAGTGTTTCTGAGCTCATGATTTTGAACAATTTATATTGGTCTTACTAAGCACACTACCTTCTACCTATCACAGTGAAATTCACACAATCTTAAGGAATGTTCTCACAATGTTTGACAGTCAGTTTGACATTTCACAATGTTTCAGAGCTGAGCCTCCTCAGCAGATTTCAGAATGAAGAGTCTCAACTTTAGGAGACAAAGCATTTGTCTTTCTTAGTTTTCTAGGCCAGCTACCTACCACTTTACTTAAAATACTATCTGAGGCCTATATTTACTTTGGGATTTACAATACAAGAACATTATTGCTATTTAACAACTCCTATCAAGCAACTTTAATTTCTAGAATAGCAATTTGCTTATGCAAGAAAGATGATGAACTATACAAACATATATATATATATATATATATTATGATTTATCTGATCTATCTATCTATCTATCTATCTATCTATCTATCTATCTAGTGGTTTGTATAGGTGTCACCCCAAAGCCTCATGCAGTCATGGGCCAGCTTCTGGAGTTTGTGACTGATTATTGTGTGTGTGGGTGCCTGAACCTACCCTGGCAGGTGCTCTGTGTACAAATCTAAGGAGAGTAGAGAGGCTAGATAGCTGCTGGAGCTGTGCCACTCCCTTTACTCTTACTCTTGCTCTTTGTCACCACTTTGAAAGGCTGCTCTCCTCCATGTGCCACTCTGCCTTGGAGCCAGCCAAGCATGGGCTGAAACCTCCAATAACTGTGAGCCAAATAAACCTTTCCTTCCTTCATTTTGAGTATTGGATATTTGTCCCAGTAACGAGAGAAGAATAAGTAAGAACTAATTTTTTTTTGGTACTTGGGATTGAATTTGGGATCTTGCACTTTCTAGGTGGGTATTTATGCCACTGGGCTATATCCCCAGTCCCTGGTGTGTATAGCCTATGAATTTTTTAAAACATTTCTTTCTAGAAACTTTTTTTCTGTACTGGGGATCAAACTTGAGACCTTACACTTGCCAGGCAGGGGCTTAAGCCCTTAAGCTGCAGAGATGTATTCTGTTAAATATATTTATGCCTTGTGTTGGCTTTACACAACAGAGAAATGAAATGTCACATACATCAGAGACATAACATTCCTTTGTTTTGTGTCATTTGTTTTACATATTTGGTTCAGGGTCTCATTATAGAGCTTAGACGCATAGTGACCCTCTTGTTTTCAGCCTCGCCAGTGCTGGGATTATAGGCACATGCCACCACACCCAGTCCTGGTGGCTGGCTCAGCATACCTGGAGGTGGGGCTGGCACAGCAGGTAGTGCCTGGAATCAAACCCTGTCCCCGTGCTTGCCTAAGCAGGCACTTGGTCTGCTAAGCTATCTTGCAGGCCCACTTTGTGTCTTCTGTGTGATGGATCAAATCACCTGCACCCCTCACCATGTAAGTTAATGGAAGCTGTCCATAGAGTTGAGAAAAAAATCATGCAGGTATGTTTTAGTTGGATTTCTATGAATGACACCACTGAATCCAATATTATGTTTACTCTTTTTCTTTCAAAAAATATTGCTATTCACTTTCAATTGTCAAGAAACAGCAAGGTTGAAAGTGGAAATTTTCATTCTGTCTAAAATATAATGTGACAAGGCAGGCCAAAGTACTGAAAATCAGTTAGTTTCTGTTACAAGACTCCTATATCGACAGTTTTATTCCATCTCTGATTATTATAGCTGATATCTGCCTCACCTTAAAGACATTCTTCAGAGAATACTAGCCAGACTTTTTTTTTTGTAAATCAAAACCTTGATAGGATGTGGGCGTTTAATGATTATCAATTAAAACATGGACAAAAATTAAATTTTCTTTGAATTATTTCCTCTCTTCCTGTTGTTTTCAACCATATACTCTGGAAAAAGCAGAATCCTTGCCAAAGCCTCCATTTCCCAAATACTACAACTTCTAAGTCACAGAATCTATACCTTCTTATGTAAAGTGTAATACTTTTCAAGGATCTAGTTTCATACAAGTGTTATATATTTCATAAACTCTTTATCCTCTAATCTAAGACCAGTTAACAAGTTTGTCTCAGTTACTGTTCCCTCAGTAACTGAGGGAATACCCAACACCTAAAATGAAGGAAGGAAAGGTTTATTTAGTTCACAGTTACTGGAGATTTCAATCCGTACTCAGCTGGCTCCAAGGCAGAGTGGCACATGGCAGAGGGAAGCCTTTCATGATGGAGGCAAAGAGCAAAAATAAGAGTGAAGGGAATGGCAGCAGCTCCAGCAGCTAGCTAACCTCTCTCCCCTCCTTACATATGTATGTAGAGCACCTGCCCCAGGGCACATTCAGTACCCTCACCCACAATAATCAATCACAAACTGCAGAAGCTACTCCATGACTGCATGAGGCTTTTGGGGGACACCTGTATACAAGCCTTAACATTCTTGGCTGGCCAAATAGCTCAGCCGATTAAAGTGCCTGCTTAGGCAGACACAGGGGCCACAAGTTTGATCTCCAGGTCTGCTGTGCCAGCCCCACCCCTGGGGGGGCAGTGAGATGACAATTGAGACTGGGCGTGATGGGGTGTGCCTATGAGCCCATTTCTTGGGAGGCTGTAAACAGGTAGATCACTACTAGTCCAATCTACTAGTGAGACCCTGAACATATTGTAGACCCTTTCCTAACATAAAAAAAAGAGTAAAAAACCCCTTAACATTCTGCTCATGGACCCCAAAACTCTTGCACATCCCTTTATGCAAAGGGCATTTTAGTCCATCTCTAAAATTTGCCAGTCCTAACAGTTTCAGCATTGCTGAAAATTCCAAGTCCTGAGTCTCCTCCAAAATGTAAGGCAAACTCTTAGCTATGAGCCCCAATACAAATAAAAGTTAAACACTTCCTACATTCAATGGCTCAAGATAAACATTATTACCATTCCAAAAGGTACACACAGCAGGGGAATATAAGCATTGGGACTAAAGCAAGTTCGAAATCCAGAAGGGCAGATATTAAGTCCTGTAGTTCCATGTGGAATATCTGAAGCAATCTGTGGCAAATTGTGAGCTCCATGTGGCTCCACTTCTATGGCACTTCTGCTGGTTGTAACTCTCAATGGCTTCTCTCTCATGACAGCTTTGTTCCCTTCTTGTAGCTTTTCTTAGATGATCCATGTTCCTGACTTTTCCAAACTTATGGGGTTTCCACTGAATAGGCTTCTCACAGCTTTACATACTGCTTTCACAGTGTTGTAGACAGCTAAATTAGAAAGATATATTACAGGAAGTCAGACAAGGCCAGGCCCTCAATATGGAAGACAAAGTGACTTTGCAACTTTGGAAGAGACAGACACTCCCATTTTGGACCAGACCTCAAGACAAAAGAGTAAGCAAATGCAGCCACTTACTTCCTTAAGGATAAGCATTAGTGATTGATATTCTAAATAAGTATCAATCACCTTGAAAGAACCTAAAAATGTCACTAACCCAACCCCCCCAACAGGAAGAGACCCTGCATTCATGCTCACTTGTTAAGTGCCTCACTTCCTCATTTGGTACTGCATTCAATCAATTTTACCTGAGCAATGGTTTTTATAATTTCATTGGTTGGTCATAGTTTTGTCCCACCTCATGCCCACCTAAGTGAGGCCCCATGTCCTCCACCTTAGACCCATATCATCACATGGTTTTACTCCATAAAAATCCCTGGAAGAGTCAGCTTCTCAGAGTAACTGCTTGGGTCCCCCTTCTGTGCCTGTCTAGGACAGGAGCTTTCTTTCCTCCAACAAATATATTCTGTTCTGCTCTTAGCCTCCCTTTGTCCCTAAAATTCATTCTTTGGTTTCAGAGAAAATCAACTCATGTCAGGAGTTTCATGCCCCTATATCACCAGGGTCACACTGCCTGACCTCCTAGGCCTTCTGAAATCTAGGTGGAAGCCTTCTTAGCCTCATAACTCCTGCATTCTGCAAGTGCCTAAAACAATGCCACTTGGATGATGCCAAGATCTGCTGCCAGGTAGAGCAGTAGCTAGGCTTCCTTTTCTCTTGGCTGTAGGGGTCAAGTGCCTGGATTGTTGAGCACTTTGACTTTGATTACAAGGAATAAATTCTCCATGATGGTGCTATTCTAGAACCTGGTGTGGCTGCCTCAGCCATCCTGGAACATGGGTCTCTGCAGCATTCCCCTAAAGGCAAAGTCCCTTATCCTTGCAATTCTGAGGTTGCAAAGGGTGGAGACCTGCCATCTCCAGTGATCCTCTCAGGCCATCCTTTCCATTCTCTTGTTCCTTCTCCACAATGGAGATCCTCTCATCTCTATGCATTCCACAGCTTTATTGGAGTTTCCTACCTGGCCAAACTCACAACATTTTAAATCATCCTACTGCTGGGCTCTTTGCTTTTGATTCTTAATGTAAATCTGACTGAAAGTTCCCAACAGTAGCCGTGCGACTGCCTCAATATTTGACTGCTTTGTTTTTGTTTGTTTGTTTGTTTATTTTTTTCAAAATTATTTAGTCTACCATGTTTAATCTCAGTCTCAAGCAAAATCTCTGGACATGAGTAAAATTCAGACAAACTTTCTGCCAAGCCATAACACAAATACAGAGGCTAACAACCAATGCAGAAACCTCCCTACTCTAGTCTTTATGCAGATGTTCTTTCAGAATTCCGGTCTTTTGAGCTCTGGCCATAATCTCCCATACAGAACAGCTAAAGCTGCTCCAGTGCTTCTCTTATAGGTGACATCTATGAACGTTTCCTATCTTTTCCCATAAGCCGTTCCCAAAAGCTTGTAATCCACATGGTCAGGTAGTCACAGTAATGATCTGACTCCTCTGACACCAAATTCTGTCTCAGTTACTTTTCTCTAATTCCTGGGACTAAATGCCTGACACCTAAAATGAAGAAAGTAAAGGTTTATTTAGCTCACAGTTACTAGAAGTTTCAGTCCATACTCAGCTGGCTCTGAGGCAGAGTGGCACATGGCAGAGGGCAATGTTTCAAAGAGGTGGTGAGGAGCAAAACCAAAAGCAAAGGGAGAGGCAGAAGCTCCAGAGCTGGCTAGCCTCTCTTCCCTCTTTACATTTGTATGCAGAGAACCTGCCCCCCCCCATACTCACAACAATCAATCACAAACTCCAAAAGCTTCCCTGTGACTACATGACACCTGGTGGGACACCGGCATAGAAACTATAACAAAGTTCAGTTGGACAAATGTGTTTAGGCCCAGTTTGTGTTATTAATAATGTTACTGTTTTGTGAATTTACATTTGAACATGTGTTTTTGTTGATAAACATTGCCTCTAAAAATTTGCTTCTCTCTCTCTCTCTTGCTTTTAAGAAGACTTTTATTACAAAAGTATCAATTTTATTGCCAGATCTCATCTTGTAATGCACCTAGGACATCCTAAAAGATCTAAAAGAGATGGGACAACACAGGCATGCATGTGTGTGTGTGTGTGCGCACACACACACACACACACACACACTGTTGAACACTGATGTCAGAATATTGTTTATTTCATTTTCTCTACCAGGTAGTAATAATCAACCAAATCTTCAATTAATACTGATTTGTGCTTAAAAATCACAGATGTAGAATTGTTTAAAACACAATAAACTAGAAATAAGCTAATTATAACTCCTATGTTATTTGTGGCCTATAATTCTTTAAAAATAAAATACTTTAAAAAATAGTCTTATTTATTGAATTTCAGCATGGTGCTGCTTTTTGTAGAGGAATTTCTGTAAAATGCAAGTTTATTTATAGATTGGAAGTGGCTCAAAGATGTTATAATATGAAAGAATGACACTCCAGAGTCTTTGTTCAGGCTGTTTGGGTCTGTCTTGGAATGCACGATTCACTCTGAGGGATTGATTTTAATCTTCTGAAGCAAAAGGAACTTTATAAATTGAAATTGTTGGCCACATGGAATTTCCTGATTAATTTTTAAGTGTTTGGTATTAAACGTAATAATGAAAAGGGGAGTTCTGAGAGTAACCCAAATAACATTTCATAAAATCTATTGCTCTTAATATGGCTTAACCTTTATTTCAGTTTCTACTCACTGCCTTCCTAAACAACCCCATTTACCTTGAGAGAGTGAACACAGCCTACTTGCCTCCTTCCTCCCTCCTGTTCATTCTTTCTCCTTCTCACTCAACTTCTTTTTCCTGTTTATATTCTAGTTGTTGAGTCCTCCTGAGGGCACAGGCACCAGTTTTCCTATTTTACTTTCTCCTATTATTATGCTTCTTGGCAGAAAGGACCATTAACAGTTTGTAATAGTATATCCTGGTGCCAGAATAGTGTCATTCTTATACAAGAGACTCTTAATTCCATATACAATCATAGACTGCCTTGTAGTTATTTAAGATGTGTCTTTGTTAGGTGAAAGGTGGAAGTACACATTTTCCCTATATTTTCTGTGTTTAACACTTCGCTATAACAGTTAGATACTCCCAAGATGAACATGTATTCCTTTGCATTTGTTGGAATTGGAGAATCAATCATTTGAAAAAGATCTGTCCCACTACACTGTGAGATTGAGAAGAGAATCATATCTTCCCTATTTCAGTGTCCTTTCCATTCTTAGGACTATGGCTGCTATCTACCCATTGGCCTGAGAATAATTTTCCTTACCCCCCATCCCATTCATGTGGCTATGTTGGACAGCTCTGAGCTGAGCTCCTACTTCATGACCATTCTAGGTACAAAAGTTGCGCAGTCCAATGCAAGATTCAAATTCAGGATCCTCTGTTCAAAAATTATTAACAATTTTTAAATGGAAACAGCATACTTACTGAGCCAAACATGCAATGCTTCTAAGCACAGGTGTCCCTGTACAAATGAACACCTTTCCAGTCCACCTTAGCCATGGTTTATTGGATCCTGGGATAGGGGCTGTTATGCTCAGGTAGCACCAGAGTCCTTTCCTGATACCTTCATTGCCAGGATGAAGAAAAATGTTCCCCCCATTGGATTAAACTGGGAGCCTATCAACAATCTTGTAACCAATTAAGAGAAGAAAATGTTGATGTGCAGAGTACACATCCTTCCATTATATGTCAGATGTAAATGGGAATTTTGCATATGTGTCGAATGTTATCTAAGTGCTGATTGTCTTCTAGACTGTCTGCTGACCTGAACCTTGCTGTCCACTAGTTTGAGGGCTGAAAAATGTCTCAGGGCATTTTCTAGTTCTGTAATTCTCTGAGTCTATAACCAGATTTTCTAAGACTGACATCATCTATAACCATAAGTTATGAAATGCAGAAGAGTGCTTGATTACTCCTTTTTCATCCAGGGTTCATAGAACAGTGATTTGCTCAGACCTTGATAGTGCAGTGACCACTGAGGTACCAAAACAGGAAGCAAACCTGTCCCTTTAAGGCTGACCATCAGTGAAGGCAAGTATTTTTAGGTTTTCAACTGCAAACAGTATTTTTCTGTGCTTCCTTATGGGAAAACCACTTTAGGTCTAAGGCAGAAAGACCTTATACCCCAGGGAACCTCGGCCTCTACAACTTCAGTCTCTTTTCTCTTTTTCTCAACAGTACAACTCCCAAGAATTTTCTCAAAGAAGATTCACAAAACATTGATAAATGAGTAAAGACTGACTCCTAGCAGACCTCTTGACTGGTGTTCTTCTGGGAGCTCATTTGAAAGAGAACTTCAGGGGCAGAGCATAGTCAATTCCCATGCACTAAGGTCTGGGCTTTGGTTTTTCTGAGTTTTTTCTATGACCACACTGGGATCTTCAAGAGAAAAATGGATCAAGGTAAAATGAAACCTAAATTTAACATGATTATTTCTCAACTCAAACCCAGAAACTTAGGGAAACATAGCTGGATTTATTGTGTTACTATCACAGATACTTAGCACACATTTTTCCCCTTGTTTTTAGGGCAGGGTCTGCAGGATGTTCAGGGTCTCCTGATTATGGCCTTCCAAGTGCAGACATTACTGGCTCCCTCCACCACCAGCCCCAGCCACCACACCCAGTCTCAAAAGCTGTCTCAGCTGCACCTTAGGGGCAGGGGCAAGGTTGCCATGCCTAGGGGTCAACCTGGCCTCCGCGCTCTGTCTAAGCAGGCTCTTTAGTCTGCTGAGCTATCAGGCTGGTCCAATACTTAGCACTATTGTTAGGTACTATATTATTGTTTGAGATGAAATCTCACTATGTTGCCCAAGCTGAGCTACAACTTATGACTGAAGCAGTCCCCCCACCTCATCTATTGCATAATAAAAAATGTGTGCAACTTGAAATCTGCTCCAATGAGAAAGGAGTAATTCCTCACATCTGCACCTGAAATGTGATGTTATAGGTACAGCACAGCTTTTTGTGAAAGAATATTTAAGAAAGCTATCATTCCTAGGAAGCTATTTTTTAAAATGTCACTTCTGTCAATTTATAGATGAGGATGCCAGACCACTGCATGGTGAAAACTCATATTTTCTCAATCTGTATTTAGAATCTTCCTGACTTCTTTTTCTGTAATCCTGGCTACCCAGGACTAGAGAATGTCCTGAGCCTGCTTCTCTGCACTGCCACAGAGGTGAGAAATTGACATATGTCATAATGATGACTTGCTCCTATATTAAAATTTTTGTTCTTTCAATTGAATATGTTTCAGCTTTTCATCTCCTAAGTAAAAACCAGATAAAGCAAAGATGAGAGCCATAGGACTAGAAATGAGAGCAAAACTCTGAGGAAAAGCTCTCCTACAAATGTCCAGAAGCTCATGTCCATATGTCTTTATGGAACTTTTGCCAAGATAGTCACAGGATCAAGATGATTTCTTCGTGGCCATTATGCAGTGTCACATCTTACAGAGCCAAAGGAATAAATTCCAGACATGCAGAGCACACGTCCCTCCAGCCTTTCTCAGGCAGGCTGTCAGCTCTGCAGCATGAATGCACAAATCAAAAAGGGCAGGCAGAGGCTGGAGACTGTTTCTGCTCATCTGTGCTTTATGGTTTGCCTTCCTCATGAAGTAGAGGGAAAAGCTCCTACTTAGGCCCTCACCTTCCACCCTTCCTTCCTCTTTCAGGTAGTCCTAGGCTAGGGAAAATATATGGGCAACAGGAGATGCAAGAGAGTTTGTCAGGAAAAGGAGAAAAAGTTACATATCCAAGAACCATTTAGACAAGGACTTAACACACATAAAATTGACTCATGCTTCCTGTCTCTTAACTAGTCAAAAGCTCCAACACCATTCTTCCTTCTTAATATTTCTCTTTTTCCCCCTTATGGTTTCATCTCTACAGCTGAATGCTTCCATTTTCCTCTAAGAAACAGTATGATTTCTGTCAAACCACAGTTTAAACTTTTCAGAAAAGCTCTAGAGCTTTCATTTCTGTAACTAAGATCAACAATCTGTCATGTACAGTGGCATTTCCAACTGACAGCTGGAAATCTCCTCCTGGGTGCCATGCCAACATCTTGAAATTAACAGGTCTAGAATCACAGCATTTTTCCTCCAGAATTTAATATTCCTTCCCTGGACTTTTTTTCCTGTATATGATAAAGCTCTCTTGGTCACTCCAGTTATAAATGGTTTCAGATAATGAAACCATTATCTGATTGTGGCCTTTTCTGTGCTATACATGGTGATCACCAGGACTCTAGCACAGATGACTAAGGGGAGGGAGAATGTCTCCATAAAGACCTGAGCAGGTGTTGGGGAGAATGCTGATTGGATACCTTTAGGGTGGTTTGAGATGACAATGAGACATCTTACTGGACAGTTTCAGGGCTGGAGGAAAATACCAGTACAAAAACAAGTATGCCTAAGTAGCAAATACAAATTTAGTAGTTGTGAGCAGATAAGTGGTGGTTAAAACTATGAGAGTGGTAGAGTTACCAGGATAGGGGAGAGGTGCATAATATGGTCAGGAATTTTTATTGTATACTTCCATATTTTGCCCTGAAAGCAAGTATCATAGGCAGAACTATTACAATGACATGGGTTCTCTAGACCCCATTTTTCCATTGTATGGTGATGTGGTAAAAGCCAGAGATCACCCTGCCTGTACAGGGGCTTTGCATTACAGAATTGGAAATGCAAAATTAGGGACCTGGTAGCTGGTCATTAACATTTTTCATATATTTTTTCCTATAGACATTTTATAGTTTCAAGTCTTATAGTTTAATGTACATACATGTTGAGTTAATTTTTGTGTATAGTGTGAAGTATAGATCAAAGATTTTGCAAATTAGCAAATATTCATTTGTTCCAGCACCATGTAAAGAAAAAGACTATTCTATCTCCATTGAATTGACTCTTCACCACAATAAAAAAACTAGTTGTTTGTGTATATATGGATCTATCTACAAACTCTGTTTTGTTTCATTAACCTATATGTCTATTTTTATTCTAGTGCTACACTGTATTAATTAGTATAGCTTTATAACAAACTTTGGCAGTGGTCAGTGTTATTTTCCAACTTGGTGTTCTTTTTCAAGGCCGTCCTTTTATGTCCTCTGCATCTCCATAAAAATTTTAGAATCATCTTTCTGTTTCTACTGGAATTATATTATAACTAAAATTAATTCAGGGTGAATAGATATTTTACCAAAATTGAATCTTGCTTAATTTATTTAGTTCTGTAATTTCCCTAAGCAATGTTTTGTCTTCAGTGTGCATATCTTATACAATTTTATCAGAATTATCTCCCAATATATTTTGGTGTTATTATAAATAGCATTATTTTAAATTTGTAATCACTTATCCTAGCATATAGAAAAACAGTTGAGGCTACTCAGGTTAAGAAGTAGAGGTGGCCCCTTCCGCCACCATTGCTGCCATTGCTACAATCCAGGTGAACCATGCTGGAATTCCCAGTAGAAGGCCCTCCTCACTGCTGCCATGATTGAGGTGAACCTCACTGGGAGGCCCAGAAACTAGAGGGAACACCAGCAATACAGTAGGGTCTCAACTAAGGCACACAAGATGGACAGGCGGGCCTACTAGTGTGAAGCATCTGAAGCAAGAATAACAATACGAGTCAACAGGTGGTAGGATCTCAAAACAGACACACGCCAAGAACCTCCTACACACAGAGGACATCCCTGAGGAGCACACTTACTACAGAGGACTTGGTATTAGTGATATAACTACTATTATAAAAACTCACAAGGATCAGTACAGAGAACAAAATGAAAAAATTTAAAATAGAGAATGACAAGACACAGAGGCAAGATGTAATCTTAGACCTCCAAGCACAAGTCCAGGAAACAAGGAGATAAAATAAAATAGAAGAGGCATGCCTGAAATTTCTGATATGGTAGCAACTGAAGCAAAGAAATGAATGCATAAGACTACAGAGGAAATCAGCTCAGAAATAATGTGTTATGTAAAAGAAGAAATGTCAACATTTATATAGGAATTGCTCAACAAATTTAGAATGGAGATAGATTGTAAAACTAGATGATGATAAGAAGATGGAAGCCATGAATTATTAGGAAAGAAACAGAATGTATGAAACACATTCAAACAGATATCAAGGAAATAAAAAAATTCTACTGAAAACTGATAACATTGCTTGAATGAAACTGAAGACACATTCTCAGACCTTAATGACAAGATTGAGACTAACAAGCCAGAAAGGAAAGATCTCTTGAAAATAACAAGGGATCAAGAAATTCACTAGCTCCATGGCAATATAAAAAATATATATAAAAATGATACATGTCAATGAGAAATCAGGAGTCAACACAAATGACATAAAATAACTATTTGCAGAAATAATAGCAGAAAATTTCCCAGAATGAGAGATAATCTGACATACAAATAAATAAAGGATATAGAACTCCAGTCACCCATAGCCAAAATAAATCTTCACCCAGACATAAAGTAATCAAGATTCCAGAAATTCAGCACATAATGCTACTACAGGAAAGAAATAGATCACCTATAAAGGAAAGGCCATCAGAATCAGAGCACAATTCTCAACACAAACCTTCAAATCAGGAAGAGCTTGGAGTGAAATATTTCAAGTCCTGAAAGAAAACAACTTCCAAGCCAGGTTGATGTACCTTGCAAAACTATCTTTCAAAATTAATGGAGAAAGGAGATACTTCTATGACAGAGAACAACTGAAGAAATGTATGACCACCAAACCAACCCTATTAGAGTACTAAAAATATTCTAGACAAAGATAAAAATTACTATAATTCCAAGAACAAGAACAGAAAGAAATCATCAGGCAGGGGATGCAATTAAACAAAGGGAAAAAGCAGGAAACTAAGAGCAAGAAAATAACAAGACAAACATAAGCCAATACACATCACTTAGAACCATCACAGTAAATGGCCTCAATTCAACAATCAAAAGAAACAGACTGGCAGAATGGATCAAGAAACAAAATCCAGGAATATACTTTATAAAATAAACACATTTAACTAAAAACTAAATTCATAGACTGAAAGTCAAAGGATAGAAAACAATCCTGCTTTGACAGGAACTCAGAAAAAAGCAGGGGTAGCTATTTTGTTTGTAGACACGTGAACTTCAAACCAAGACTGATCAAAAGTAGTAAATAAGGTCAGTACATACTTGTTTTGGGAAAGCTTTTAGAAGAAGAGATAATACTCATACATCTGTATGCACCAAGTATGGGAGCACTCATTATATAAGATCATTATTAAGACATTTTTAGGCACGAAAATTCACATAAGCAATGACAAAATTCGGTAGGTGAACTTTATAGCCCATTGTAATGAAGAGATAGATAAACTGGACAAAAAAGTCACCAGATGACAGACTTGAACCAAGCTTGTGAACAAATAGAATTACTTGACATTTACAGTATGTTCCACTAAACATCATTAGAATACAATTCTCAGCTGCACACAGAATATTCTCTAAAATAGATAATACACCACTACACAGAGCATTCTGAAGTAAATGCAAAAGAATTAAAATCATGCCATGCATATTATCTGATCATAGTGCAATGAAATTGGAAATTAATGACAAAAGAAACTGCAAAAATTCCCTAAATGTACAGAAATTAAATAACACCCTCCTGAACAACCAATGGATCACAGATTAAATTAAAGGAGAAATTAAACAGTATCTACAATCAAATGAAAATGAAAATATAACTTACCAGAATCTGTGGGATTCAATGAAAGCAATCATTAGAGGGACATTTATAGTGGTAAATTCTCACATTAGGAAAATAGAACAGGCATAAATAAGCAACCTAATGCTGCACCTCAAGTTTCTAGAAAAAGAAGAGCAAGTCAATCCCAAGGCCGGAAAAATGGAAGAGATTATACAGATCAAAGCAGAAATTAATACAATTGAGACTAAGAAAACAATACATGTAATTAATGAATTGAGGAGTTGGTTCTTTGAAAGAATAAATGCAATTGATAAATTTCTAGCCAACCTTATCAAGAAAATAAAAAATTCAAGTTTGTGCAATGAGGAATGAAAATGGTGAAATCATAAAAATCCTGTGGAAATTCATAAAATCACCAATATCTACTTTAGAAATCTCTACTCCCATAAGAGTAAGATAAAAACACAGAAGAAATGGACAGATTTCTAGAAATGTATGAATTATCAAAGCTGAATCAAGAAGATATAAAGATTTAGAGTAACTCAATGTTAGTTAATTCAATTAAAAACATATTTGAAGACTTATAAAGAAAATCCAGGGTCTGATAAACCTATAGGTGAATTGTACAAGAAATTTGGAGAAGATTTAAAGAAGATTTAATGTCAATATTCTTTTTTTGTGGCAGAACTGGGGCTTGAACTCAGGCCCTGTACTTGCAAGTCAAGTGCTTATTCTACTGAGCTAACTTCCCAGCGCCCTCATACTCTTTAATGGAATTGAAAGAGAAGCAATTCTCCTTAATTGATTCATGGAGATGAGTATTACCCTGATACCAAACCAAAGAAAGACCCAATCAAAAACAAACAAAAAACAATCAAAACAAAAACTACAGGCCAGTGTCCCAAAATGAACATAGACGCAAAAATCCTCAATAAAGTGCTAGCAAACAGAATGTAGTAAATCATCAAGAAAATTATATGTCTTGATCAGGTGGGATTCATCGAGAAATGCAGGGATAGTTCAATATATACAAATCAATAAACATAAAGACTATATCAACAGAGCCAAAGACAAAAATCAAATGATAATCTCAATAGATATAGAAAAAGCTTTTGATAAAGTCTAACATTTGTTCATGTTAAAAGCCCTACAGAAAATCAGAATAGATGGTCTTTACCACAGTCTGACAAAAGCCATCTATGACAAACCAAGAGCAGGCATAATACTAAAAAGAACAAAAACTACAAACTTTCACTTTAAAATCAGGAGGAAAACAAAGATGTCCACTATCACAACTCCTATTCCATGCAGTTCTGACCACATTAGCCAGAGCAATTAGACGAGCGAAATACAAACAATAGGGATAGAAAAGGAATAGATTAAGTTATCATTATTTGCAGGTGACATGATACTCTACATAGAAGGCCACAAAGACCTTAGCATAAGACTTCCATAATCAATAGGCAAATTCAGTAATATAGTTGGATATAGTCAACACTGAAAAGTCAATAATGTTCCTGAGCACAAACAATAAATCACTAAGAGAAAGATCAGATAAACACCACCTTTCACAATGGCATCCAAAAAATTGAAATATTTTTTAAATTTTTTAATTCATTTTAATGAGAAAAAAGATAAAATAACAATGAAACACTAACATCACTATCTATCTGAATATCAAGCACCTTAGACATAAATGGAACTGTTATTTTTCAACAACTATGGATATTCTAAATTTTAAATCCCTGTATAAAGCAATGACACATTTTTACACAGAAATTTAAAACAGGTTAGTAGGACAGTTACAATAATTAATACATTGCCTATTATTGTCTTCATAGTTATTCAGAGGACAAGATAGAGACATGATATCTTGTCTAAACAATGTTAGTACAAACCTTTCTTTTCAATGGACTAAGAGAAAGTAGCTGTATATCTATCCTAACTATATATTTCTTTTTACCCCAAAATGGTCCTTTATTTATATTTTTGCAAAGTTAGTAACATGTAACACAAAGTTGCCTAGCAACTAATAGCTGACCTTAACCAGACAGGATATTTATCTCGGGACTGAGGTATTTTGTTTGCTTTAAGCTCTGAGGCCTAGTCCCACCTACCCATAGTTGATCAATTTCCTAGGTTCTGTGGCTCCCAACATATCCCCCTTTTTTGTTTTGTTTTGTCTGAGATGGGTCGTCCATTGCAGTTAGAGAAGCTGTATTTGAAGGCATCTGTAAAGGACCATTTTGTACTTGATGCCAGTCCAAAGATTGTAGGTACTTCAATTCAGCAAAATAACCTAATATAGTTCAATAGTTCATAATTGTAGTGAGTTATCAGTACAACTGGCAATTGTCCAAAGTTGTTGACTTGAGCCTTTTACGGCTTAGCGTACTAATATATTAATACTTTTTATACTTCATAGTTACACCTTTCTGCTGAATGGTTAAGACCAAATTAAAGTAAGACCTACATAACTAAAAATGTAACTTTTTCTATCCAACAAGGTCAGTCAAATCTCAGGATTTTACCCTGGAACCATGTACAGCACCTTGTAGATCTTTTGTCAGTGTCAGCCATCTGGATGAGTCATGGCCATTGCTTGACCAATTTGCTTTCTGTGAAAGCCTGATAGAATTTTTTTCTCTAGGTGACTCTCCTTAGGCACACAAAGATTGTTGATTACTTTCCTCTGTGGCCACATAATCTTAATCAGAAAATTTGGGACACCACTGAGTTAGAGTGTCATAGCAGAGGTATTCTTATGTCCTGAGTCCTCACTGACTTTGAGGGGCTAGGGCAAAAATATTGACTATCCTTTTGATCCATCTATCTCTCTAATTTTTGGTCTGAAAATTTTACATGTTAAGAAAAGTTTAAGGACATTATTACACTAAAACAGAGGCTATTAAGCTTAACATCACTATCTGTCTGAATATCAAGCACCTTAGACATAAATGGAACTGTTATTTTTCAACAACTCTGGATATTCTAAATTTTAAATCCCTGTATAAAGCAATGACACATATTTACACAGAAATTTAGAAATTAAACCATATACAACATTGTGGCAGGACAGTCCTATGACTTTTTTTCCTTGTCTCTCATTTTCTTTTATTACCTTATTTAAAAACAAACATTTACTTTAAAGAGAGTATAAAAATAATTGCTATGACATTTGAAATAGCACCCATTTAGAAGCCCAAAATGACAAGCATTTTAAGCATGGTTTTTGTATTATACATTGCTGTCCTCAATGTAGTTGCTTAGTTCTCAGATAACAGCATATAAAATTAATCAGGGTGAGAATTCTACCAATTAATTGCTATTTTCAAAAAAACTGATAGCAATTCTTAGGATCATTGCCTTATCCATCTTGTTTATATAAATGTGTGGTTCTACCCTTGCCATAAAAAATAGGAATAGACACATATTTCTACACAGAAATTTAGAAATATAACCATATACAGCATTACAGCAGGACTGTCCTGTGACATTTTTTCTTCCTGTGTTTTTTTTTGTTTTCATTTACCCATAAAATAACTTTTACTTGTGAGACAGTGTGGTAATAATTGGTATGTCATGACAAGAAATATGTATTTAGCAGACCGGAATAACAGGCATTCCAAGTGTGACCCTTCTATTACACACCCCTGCCATATATCCTAACTTTTCTTCTTTCTCTCTCTTTGTTGTTTAATCCTTAAGTTCTCTCTTTCCATTTAACTGTGTTATACATTTCAGAAATTGAAATACTTTGGAATTGATCTAACAAAGGAAGTAATAGATCCATACTTCAAAAATTATAGTACTATGAAAAAGGAGATCAAAGAGGATAGTAGAAAATGAAAACCATTCCTTGCTCATGGTTAGGGAGAACCAATACCAGGAATATGGCTATAGTCCTAAAACTTTTATATAGATTTAATGCAATCCCAATCAAAATACCATTTGTATACCTCACTGATCTAGAGAGAACATTCCTAAAATTCATTTGGAATCAGAAGATACCTAGAAAAAAAAAAAAAAAGAAGATACCTAGATTGCAAAGGCAATACTGGACAACAAAAGCAAGGCAGGAGGCATCACAATGCCAGACCTGAAATTATATTATAAAGCTACTGTGATTAAAATCAGCATAGTACTGGCAAAAGAATAGACCTGAGGCTCAGTGGAATAGATTAGAAGGTGCAGCTACAGCTCCAAAAACACCCAGTCTCTTTATATTTGACCAAGGGGCCAAACATAATCACTGGAAGAAAGACAGCCTCTTTAATAAATTGTGTTGGACAAACTGACTTTCCACCTGTTGAAGATTAAAATTAGACCCATGTTTATCACCATGCATTAAACTAAAGTCAAAATGGATCCAAGATATAAATATTAAAATATAGACACTAAACTCACTGGAAGAGAAATTAGATATAAATTTGAAGATATAGAAGTAAGCAGATACTTCAGAACAAAAAGCCAAACTGCATGAGAAGTACTTTTAAGAATCAATAACTGCGATCTCATCTTTAAAAAAAGTTTTTGCAGGGGCTGGGGAGCTGGCTCAGTGGAATAAGTGCTTCCCTGGCAAGCACAAGGGCCTGAGTTCAATCCCTGGTTCCACAAAAAAAAAAAAAAAAAAAAAAAAAAAAAAAAAAAAAAAAAAAAAAAAAAAAAAAAAAGTTTTTGTATATCTAAAGGAAACATCAGCAGAGTGAAAAGAGAACCCATAGAGTGGGAAAAATTTTTAGCTGTTTGTTCCTCAGACAAAAGACTTCTATCTAGAACAAGTAAAGAACTGAAAACAAAACAAAACACAGAGCCCCCAAATTCAAAGAACCAATCCAAAAATGGGCATGTGAAATGAATATACTCTTTTCAGATAAAGAAACACAAATGGTGGGGCAGCCAAATAGCTCAGTGGATTAAAAGCGCCTGCAATCAGGCACAGGGCTAGGGGTTCAGTCCCAGGCCTGCTGTGTGGGGCGCCACCCCCAGGGCATGCTGAGACAGCAGTTGAGACTGGGTGTGGTGGCACCCGTCTGTAATCCCGGCTCTTGGGAGGCTGATCTAATAGTGAGACCCTGAGTGTCCTGTAGACCCTTACCTAAAATACAGGAAAAAAAAATAAGAAATACAAATGACAAATACATGAAAAAAATGTTAAAAATTATTGGTTGTTTAAGAAATGCAAATTAAAGCAACACTGAGATTTCATCTAACCACAAAAGAAATAGCTATCCATCAAGAAATCAACCACTAATTAATGCTGGAGAGGCCATGGGGAAAAAGGAACACTTCTCCACTGTTGGTGGGAGTGTAGACTGGTACAACCACTATCAAAATCAGTGTTGAGATTTCTAGCACTGACTAGAGGTCCCACTCCACCCAGGTATTCCCCTTCTGTGTATTTTTCCCGAATAATTAAAAATATTGTACCACAGCAATATACATGCACCCACCTTTATAGTAGTACAATTTGTAATAGTATAATCTTGGAAACAACCCATGTGCCCATCACCTGTTGAATGGACAAAAAAGATGTGGTATTTTTTTACAATGGTGTATTACTCAGCTAAAAAGAAAGACAAACTTGATGTTTTCATAGGTAAATGGATGCAACTGGAGACTATATTTATAAGTGAAATAAATCAGACTCACATTTGTAACAATTATGTTGTGCCCCTAGTTTAAGAAACAGAAAAAGTAAATAAGATCCACAGTGTATTTCCTGGCAAGTGCAAAGTCCCAAGCTCAATCCCAGGTATCACAAACACATACAAAAAGATACACAATGTACAATAGATATTGTTAAGGGAAAGAAACTCTTCTACTGGAAAGAACAACTGGGATGGGGAAAAGAGAAAAGAAGGAAAGAAGAAGAAAAAAATATATATATATACAACATAGCTAAGATAATTGTAGTTCTAATTTCTATTAGTTCAAGAAAGAATGGATTGTGCTTACATTGTTTCATCCATTGTGCATCCCTATATCTGGTAAACTGAACAACTGCCTTAAAGATAACGATATTTAACATATTAGCCATTGTTAATTTCCTACTGTCTTGCTTTGAAATTCTTTTTTTTTTTTTTTTTTGGGAAGTGTCTACAGGGTGCTCAGAGTCTCATTACTAAATCAGACTCGTGATCCGCCTGTTTACAGTCTCCCGAGAACTGGGACAGGCGCTTGCTACCACCCCCAGTCTCAATCACTGTCTCCACGAGCCCCATGCCGAGCCGGCACAGCAGGCCCAGGGATGGAACTCCTGGCCCCTGTGCCTGCTTGCAGGTGCTTTTAATCCGCTGAGCTATTTGGCCTGCCCTTGTTTTGAAATTTTATATTACTGTTTTTCTCAGTGTAAAATAAGAAAAACACACATCTATCTTGCCATTGAAAAATTGTACTGTAATAATGATAAAACATGTATATCATTGCATCATCAGTGACTCCAGGAAATTAAGCAACAGATGAGGCATTTTCAATAAATTGTTGGAAGACACACCACACTTACCCTACTCTTAAAATATGCACAGTAAGAAGAGCAGACATTTTCCTCTTTGGAAGGTTCTGTGCTTTTAGATTCTTATGCTATTGATTATCCCAATGCAGTTAATTTTGAAGAAATTCTCAGGCCTCGGCGGCATGAGCAAGATGCCGAAGGGAGCATCGTCCTCCGGAAAGCGTGGCAGGAAGACGTGGCCGCCGCTGCGGCTCCAAGGCCTCCCACCTTCAGAAGTGGCCATCCTGCCAAGCGCGGGAGAAAGCGTAACTGGAGCGCAAAGGCTGAGAGGCAAAATGCCACCGGCACTGGCCCAACGAGGCACCTGAAAATTGTATTTCGCAGATTCCGGCACGGATTCTGCGAAGGAACAATGCCCAAACCGGAGAGAGCTTCAGCTGCAGCAGCCAGCTCATCTCGAGAATTGCAGCAATCACTCAAAATAAATGTTTTGGTTTTAAAAGATAACAAAATAAAAAGAAAGAAATTCTCTACACTTCCACCAAATCAACTTAGTGCAAGACCAGGGTACAAACTTCAAAAAGAAGGTTGCTCCTTCCAGCCTATGCCGTCTCTCTTTAACAAAATCACACTTATGGCAGAATTAAAAGAAGACAAAATTTTAATAAATACAGTTGATCGTTTGCAATGTAAATTTGCATTCTGCAGCCTTGCTAAAATCACTTACTCTATTAGTTTTTTTGGTGGATTTTATCAGGTTTGCTACATGGACAATCATATTATCTGCAAATAAAATGAGTTTTACTTGTTCCTTTCCAATCCAAATTTGTTTTTCCCTTGCTTTATTGTACTGACTAGAAAATTCAAGACAAAGTTAAATACAAATGATGATAATGGGCATTCTCGATTCTAAAGAGTAAAGTATGTTTTTATATATTTGTATATGCAGCTATTAGTTCCAGCACTCCTTGTCCCAGATTTGCAACTGCTATTATTTATTTATTTATTGGTGGAACCAGGGATTGAACTCAGGCCTTGCTCTTGCCAGGGAAGCACTTATTCCCCTGAGCCATCTTCCCAGCCCTCTATCATTTGTTTTTCTGTCTTTAAAACTTCTTATAGTACAGGTCTACTGCCTGTATTATTGCAGTGTATTTGTTTGTTTGAAAAAACCTTTATTTTGCCTTCATTACCAAATGACTTTTGGGGGCCTGGGTGTAGAATTCTAGGTTAATAGTTGTTGATTTGTTCCCCTCTTACTTTAAAGTTATTGGTCCAAAGTCTTCTCACTTCCATTGCATCTGATAAAAAAATTGTGTTGCAATCTTTATCATTGGTCTTCATGTATAACATAGCTTTTTTCTCTGCTTCCTCTTAAGATTTTCTTTTTGTCTGGATTTGGATAATTTCAGTTCATGTACCTTGTGCTTGACTAGCTTGTTCAGCTTTTAAAAACTATAAATTTATAGGTTTCTCTAAATATGAACTTTTCAAATACAAGTTTCTGGTCATTTCTTCTCCTTTGCCTTTTCAAGGATTCCAATTTCTTGTGTGTTTGATTTTTAAAAATTATTCCACAGCTGAACTAGGCTGTTTTTGGGCTTAAAATTTCTATGTAGGGGCTGGGGAGATAGCTCAATGCTCTAAGTGCCTGCCTGGCCAATGCAAGAGCCTGAGACAGAAGGATCACTACAAGTCTGAGCTACATAATGAGACTCTGTATCAAATAAATAAAATATATTTTAAAATAAAATTTCCATGTATTTTTATTTGGATAGTTTCTGTTGCACTCTCTCTCAAGTCCACTAATCTCTGTTGTACAGTATTTCTTCTGCCATGGGTCCCCCCCAACTTTTTTCCACCCAGGCATGTCTTTATCAATGAGATGTGTGATGGGAAGGGACGCCACTCACCAGCTAGACATTCAGGGTCCTCAGCTTTTTCTGAAGTAGGTGTATTTGGTGAATCTTCTCTCTGTGCATTTGCTGACCTTTTCTTTTCTCAGTTTTAGTTTTTATCCACATTATATATATGGGCTTCAATAATCTTGGTAGATGATCAAGGTTATGTATCAGAAATAGTTTCACTTTCACAGAACTCCCAATGACAATGTCTTAAGTGAGCAAGGCAGTTAGTAAGTACTCTCTCACAGTAAGTCATGCAGCATGAGTCAGTCGTGCGCTGCTTTGGCACTTTCTGGTGTTGCCTAAAACACTGGTCTCTTCCACCTCTCTCCTTCTCTGCTTGTAGCCCCAATGAGCTCCAGCCTCTCATGCTTCCATTTTAGGAAGTGGGAAGAAGAAAAAGGGAAAGGCATGATTCCTCAACAACTTCTTATAAATCATTTCACATTAACACTTTTATTTGAAGAGTAAATGAAAAACAGGCCTTGCATCTGAGTATACTAGTACCCTAGTTCAGGCTAACCCTGTGCTCTCACTTTTGTAGCTCCTAGGCTGACCTCAAACTCATGCTGATCCTCCTGTCTCAGCCTCTCCAGTGCTAGGATCATAGGCGTGAGCCACCATGCCCGCTTCCGGGACTGGCACAGTATGTGGGGCTGAGGATCAAACTCTGGTCCTTGTGCTTGCCAGGTAGGTGCTTTTGCCTCTGAACTACCTCCCCAGCCCCTAAACTGGGGTTTCACTGCCAATAATGTAAAGATTGGTAGCCAAAAGTTTCTTGGTTTCTGAGAACTATAAAGTCCTATTTTCTTTCTTACCATAATTCTGCTCCTTAGCAGCAACTATTTTTTTTAACTGTTTGATCTTATTTTCAAAATTCTTGTAAAGAGAATAAAACATATTAAAAAGACCCATTAGAAAGGATACAAAATTTCACTAAGCAAAATGATAGGAATTCAACAATTGGGCTACTGGTCTACTGAAAGGAATAATTAATGCTTAAAGTTTTTTCTTCTTTTTAATTTTTTTTCATTTATGTATTTGGTACAGGGGTAGAGTTCTGGAATCCTGTTTCCTGTCTCCCTGATCCGGCATGTGGCTCTCTGGTCCTGATACAGGACAGTGTTCCTAAGCAATCCCTTCTTCCCATCACCGCCCATCTCCTTGTCCTTATAGGGACTCTCCACCCCTTGCAGGTGCTGGAGCTCCTTTGTCCTGTTTCCATGCTACATCTTCATTCTTGCATTTTTATCTTGTCATGGCAAAGCTCTTTCTCCAGTACCTTCCAGAGAAAGGACACGCTGTTTCTCCTTTGGATACTTTTAGGATCATCTCTTTATTCCTGTTGTCTTGATATTTCATCATAATGTCATCTTAGGTAAGTATTTTTTCAGGTATTAAGCTAGCTTAACTGAGAGTGCTATATGTACGTTCAGGGACGAGGGCCACTTTTCATTCACTCTTCAGATAAATGTATTAATATGACAGAAACAGTTCAATTTGAAAATTTTTATGTTTCAGCTCTAGAGAGTTTTTTGAAGTATTTTTCTAGAAATCCCTCATGTCTATCTTTCTGCCAGAGCACTTCCTATTTATATTGGGTCTCCCAGACTGACCACCTTCTCTCTCAATCTATTATTACTACTGGCATATGCTCTGTTTTGTGTATTTTTTCCCATATTTTTAAGAAGTAGTAATAGTAAATACATATGTCCAAGTTGTCTTTATTTAACTGCAATCCTCTGATCTCTTTTCAGACATACTTTTGGCAAGGAAGGAAGCTATTGTAGAAGTCTATATAGTTTCTTTGAAATGAATTGGTATGATTTTCCTGCCTGCACAAAAAAAATTTTCAGGATGTTTACTCAAAGTAGAAGAGCAAGTCAGTGACGGGCAGGTAGAAATATGTGAAAGCGCCTTGGGTCCATTAGTCATCACTCTGCTGAAACATTACTCTTTTCAGAAGCAAGGGACAATAATGCTTCCCCATTGCAGGGTCATTGCAATGAACAAAGGACATGTCATTGGTCATTATTGGAAAGATACACAGAAGTCTACAAGCATGAAAATCATAATTTCAGAAAGGAAATAAAACTGCAATTTAGAATGAATGCTCAGAACTTTTCCTTGCTGTTTTTGACCAAGAAATGAAAAATAAAGGAAGGATCTGGTAAGACAGTAGCAAAATCACCAGGAAGGAAGGTCACAGCAAGGGGAGGGGCAGAGGTCTTTCAGATGGAAACAGAATTCACACTCTGATTTCAGAATTTATTGGACCATCTCTAAATGTCTTCATTTGTAAAATGGGTAAGAATCCCTATCTTATAGAGCTGAAATAAGGAACAGACTTGCAGAGATCAACTTAAATGTACTTAATTGGTACAGGATCTCACTACACAGCTGACTCCTAGTGATCCTCCTGTTTTCAGCTTCCCACTGCTGGGATTACAGGCATCTGCCGCCACGCCCAGACTCTGTGGCTGGCTCAGCACACCCTAGGGGTGGGGCCAGTGGGGCATTTGATACCTGGTCCCTGTGCTTGCCTACATAGGCACTTTAGTCCACTGAACTATCTCACTGGCCCCATGTTACATTTTTTTTTTTTTTTTTTTTTTTTGCAATACCAGGGATTGAATTTAGGACCTTGCGCTTGCCAGGCAAGCACTTATTCTACTGAGCTATTTCCCCAGCCCTTCCTACTATTCTTTAATATGATTTTAGGACAAATTACTCAACCTTTTGGGGCTGGTTTTCTCATCCATAAGATGAGATTGTAGCAGTAGCCACCTCATGGGGTGGTTGTGAATACTAAATGTGTTAGATGATGGAAAATGTCTAAACTGGAGCCCTGGCACATACTGATAATCAGTACATGTTAGCTAATATTGTTATTATTAGCTATTAATAAAGCAGCTATTTCAATCATTTATTAAGTGATTATTGGAATGCAAAATGTTGCAGCTTAATTTTGCACTGCCTTAGCCTGTTTGGGCTAATATCACAAGATATCTTAAATTCATAAACAATTTATAAACATTTATTGCTTACAATTTATAAACAAATTTATAGACAATTTATAAGCATTTATTGCTTACAATTCTTGAAGGCTGCAAAGTCTGAGAGCAAGGTGCCCACAGATTTGGTGTCTGTTGAGGCTCTGTTTCTGATAGATAGAAACTTCTGCATGTCCTTAAGTGGTGGAAAAGGCATTCAGACTTGGCCAGGCATGTTTTACAAGGAACCCAATCCATCCATGAGGCTGGACTTCTTATGATCAAATCATCTCCAAAGCCCACTTTTTGTTGTTGTTTTTGTATTTCAGTGAAGGGTCTACAGGATGTTCAGGGTCTCACTACTAGCTCCGACTGGTACCGATCCAGCTGTTTACAGCCTGGGATTCCAGGTGCACGCCGCTACGCCCAGTCTCAGTTGCCCTCTCCACAAGCCCCAGGGCGGGGCCAGCATGGCAGCCCCAGTGATGAGGCCCCAGGCTCTGAGCCTGCTTGCAGGCACTTTAATCTGCTGAGCTGTTTGGCAGGCCCTCCAAAGCCCACTTTTTTTTTTTTTTCTTTTTTTTCTTAATACTGTCACTTTCGTGGTTGAATTTCAACACACGTATTTGGGGGAGTACACAAACCTCGAGACCATAGCACGTGTTTAAGAACATTCACACACAATGACTAGAGATAAACAGAGACTGTGGGTCCTGACACTGGGTGGCATACGCTCCTGTGCTGCTCCTCCCACAGATCCTTAGGATGAAGGTGGAGCAAAAAAATACTTGAAAACACTCTGATGTCAGGACCCTGGGCCAAGTCCTGATTCTGAACCTAAAATTGTAAAGCCCTAAATTGGGAAATAACAAGGGAAGAAGGGTGAATTATCTCCCAGGCAGCCTTCTTTGTGTCACTGGCCTCCCCAAGCAGCTTCAGACTCTGTGGCCTTTCCATTTGATGCCCCAACTGAGAACTTACTTACTGGTACTTATTGAGCTTTGTTGTTCTGACTTGAAGTAGCTCAATACCAGATGCCTAACCCAACCCATTATTAGATTGAGTAGAGAGAACAGCTAAACTACTCAGAAGCCTGACTTTACCCCAACTTGCCACCAACTCTAAACTGCCTGCACCATGGGATAGCTTCGTATTCTAGCATGGTTCCTGGTGATAGGGGTAGCAGTACTACTCCACATGTAGTGATATCTGTTGAATGAATAGTCAATGGGAGAGGAGCAGTATACCTGGGTTCATGTCATATCACAGGACACTAATACAATATCTAGCTTATCATTTTGAAGGTAATAGGAATGTATCCCCCCCCTTCCCCTGGACTTGGAGTACTTACATTGCAGTGGTTTACTGCTTGTACATCTTCTAAAATTCTGTGAACCTCTCAGAAATGGGAGACTTATTCTTGTCATGTGTAATATTTGAGGAATGAGTGAATGAATCAGTTTTATGCATTCAACAAATAGTTGTTGAGCTTCAAGCAATACTCTGGAGATACAGTGTGCTCAGTCCACATGTGGTCTGTGATCTCATGGAATTTTGGAGGAGGAGGCAATGCATAAATGAATAAATGAACAAGGTAATTTTACATGGTGAGTACAATAAAACCCTCATAAATCTTATCCATGTAAATGTCTTTGGCATTTTCTTATAAGGAAAATGTAGTATGTAATTTGGCTCTAAATTCCTTCTCTGTACAACAGATCTCTGCAAGGGAAGAAGGATAGACTGCAAAGATATATCCAAATTACTAACTGAAATGATCTAGTCCTCCGAAATGAGACAAACAGTAGCATGGCTTAAATGCTTTAGCTTGGCCTGCAATTTGCTAGTAAGATACTGGAAGTGACATGCCATAAAACTACACAGGCTTTTTAACTGAGAGGTTTACAGAAGGTCCACAGCAATTTTTTTGCCTTATAATTGGAAGCGTAAAGATACAAATCTCAGATAATTTGAATAAGAAAGCTCCACACTCCTTCCACCTTTTTTCTCTTCTTAAAACTGTTGGAAAACATCCCAGCTAGGAATAATCTGCTATAGTTCTATAACTCCCAGTCAATAAAGAACTGAGAACCACTGACAATTAAGTCCTCACTGAAGGTACCCAATGAACTTTTAAAGTATGTGCATATAAGAATTTTTTTTCCCTCAAAAATGTGACAAAAGTATTCTGGAAATACTGTTCTACATTCGTGAATGATAAAAGAAAAACAAACTTAATTAGCCTAAACCAAATTACACCCTTTGATACACACAGATAACTAGTCTCCAGCATGTACACATGCCTTCTTCTGCCAGATAGCGTATTTGTGCATGTGTGTAGTATTTGTGCTTCTCTTTCTACTCCCTAAGAAGAGAAAGGTTTTGAGAACTGAGCTGAGAAGTGGGAATTGAGTGAATAGAAGTCAGAGGTAAGAAGAAGAAAAACATTCACTTTCCTTCCTGTTCAATGATCTCTACCCAGGGTTTTAAGGAGAACTTATATCTTGGGGGTTCCTGTGGTGGTGAAAGGAGCTTCTGGTCCTCTGTGATTAGTTAGTAGTCTGCAGATGACCTGCAAATGGGAAAAGAGAGGATGGGATGTGAAGTAGCAGTGCCATCAGCCGGTACTTCTCTACACAAGCAGTGCTCAGTTTTCTTTCTGATTATTACTCTCTGGACAACTATGCTGCAGAGGGAGCCGGAGAAAGACAAGAAATGCTACTCTTTTTTCTCTATAGCTGTATTCCTGTTTCCAATGAAGCTTCAGAATCCTAGAGTGGAAAGCACTGATGTTTAGTGGGTAAGGGTGTATCCTTTAGTGGATAAATTCAAATTTGGAATTAAGTCAACCTTTATAAAATAATCAAAATAAATTAAACATTCTTGCCAGGCATCCATGAAAATAGTGAGGTTCAAGTTATTTCAAAAGAATCACTCTTCAGAAAAGAGCTATGCAATTTTTATTCTTGCTCTTAATGTTTCATATATATATATATATATATCTTTATCAGAACCCATTAATCCAAATAAGATACTACCTTGGATGTCAGTTGTGCAGGCTCCATGTATCTTTACACATGCACTTATAAAGCTGAAGTCAGCACATACATGCAAACTGAGAGCCACAAGCGCACGATGCTTCATTCCGCATGGGCTAATTTCTAGGAGGAGCCCAGACCATCAGGTTCACAGCTTAGCTATTCATCGTCAGACAGGGTGTCTGTTTGCCCCTTCCACTTCAGTTTACAGACTAGTGCCAGACTGGCATCCTGTCTTGTGACTTGATAACAGATTCCATTAATAGCCTGTCCAGGGCCACTGACAGCCAGTCCCTCTCAGCTGGGGGCATCTGGCAATTAGTGCCAATCTCAAGAACAGCAACAGTTGTAGATTCAGTGCCAGGTCATACATAGAGGTTGACTGTGAATTCACACACTCTGTATGCTCAAAGGCATGCAAAAGAGGACCTTTGAAATAAAACAAGATAAGAAAGGATAGTGGGTAGGGTCTTTTTTAATGTCTGCCATCCCCACTTTGCCAACTCTGGAGTGAAACAACATCATCATTGTTTCGTGAGGTTGGGATGATGCCTACTTCTGTGTTCTCTTTCTCCCTTAGCACATTGCTCGTTCTCAATGATTATCATTATCATTATTAATGATGTTAATAATTGACAACATAGTAAATACCTTGAAAAGAGCTTGTTTCCTGAAGAAAAAAAAAGTCACTGTAATAACGAGTCTTTTACATGGGAATAAATAGCGCATTTGTGTCTTGGTATTTTAAATTATATCTTTGTTTGCTGAAGCTGGAGGGCATAGGGTGCAATTTAAAACTGCAATAAATGAACAAATGAATTAACATTAGGAAAAGGGTGCATGTTAATCAAAACCAGCCATTTGGACTTCGGGTCCTTAATTACATGTAGATTTTCTAGTTTGCTTCTTTCTCCCTAATATCTCTTATTTCTAGATTTGCAGAGCTTGTTTTACCCATAAGAGAAGGAAAATGTTGTTTACTGGCACTGAGGCTTTAAGCCATGGCACATATAAGAGCTCATTTTGAAGGTAACACCCCTTAATAAAGCTAAAGCTGGAAATGCAAATGTATCAAAAGAAGGACCTAGAAGGAGCTAGAAGCTTCTGACCCAGCCACCTTCTCTCTCAGACTTTTTCACCTAATCATTAATAGGAAAGAAGATAGGCCTGGATCATCAGTCTCTGAGAAGTTGAGATTTAATCTTTTTTTTTTTTTTCTAGGAAACTTGCCAAAGATTGTTACCCAATAGTTTTTTTTTTTATTTTTTTTTATTTTTTTTTCCATTTATTTTTATTTTATTAAAATACAAATGTCAATCAGACAGTTTCAAGACACCTTAACCATACAGAGTCGATGAATTAATACATTGCAAACTGTTTTCATAACGTTTTGGTACTGTACAAGGTGCATACATGAAATTATATTTACAGGTTTTTTTATAGCTGAA
>PVKA01019102.1:0-42643 GCA_004027165.1 Ctenomys sociabilis | reverse complement strand
AAAAAAAAAAACTACTATGGGGGCTAGGGAGATGGCTCAGTGGAATAAGCATTTCCCTGGCAAGCATAAGGGCCTGAGTTCAATCCCTGGTTCTGCAAAAAAAAAAAAAAAAAAAAATTAACATAAAAACGAGTATGGACTGAAATCTCCAGCAACTATGAGCTAAACACACCTTTCTTTCCTTCATTCTGAGGGTCAGTTGTTCCAGCAATGAGAGAACAGTAACTGAGACAGGCAAGGAAAATAAAAGTACACAATTGGAGACAGACTTCTTTTTTTTTTTGCGGGACTGGGGATTGAACTCAGGACCCTGTGCTTGCCAAGCAAGTGCTTATTCTACTGAGTTATCACCCTGGCCTGTGGAGACAGACTTCCTTAAAACTTCTAATTTTCATTAAGGGAGTGGTTGTTCTGAAGTCTTTTTTCCTAATATCATTATGTTTGGGTGCAGAGAGAAACTTATATATAAAGTTTCTGGGTCCCTATGGTCTCTATCTCCCTATTTTCCCCAAATCCAATTTCTCTGCACTGCCCACCCCTCCTGGTGTTGAGGATGGAACCCAGGGCCTCTTGAATGCTCAGCAAGTTCCTACCACCCGAGCTCCTCCTGCCCTTCTGCATTCTGATACGCTGATTTAATCACATCACTCCACAACTCAAAATTTTCCTGTTCTCTGTGGTATATTTACCCATAAGATGAGTTCAGTTGGAGGCAACGCCATGTGCCTACCTGTAGTGTCAGCTCTCAGGAGGCTGTTGCAGGAAGATGGCGTAAACCCAGGAGACTGTGACCAGCCTGAGTGTTAAGGCTTGGCCTCAGCCAGGTGTGGTGATCTCAGCATTCGGAGTTTGAGGCAGGAGGATCACTGACTAGCTAGCTGGAAAGATTTTTAGAACTTGTGCTAGGCACTATTGTAAGAACTTGCTGCTTCTTTTTTTTTTTTTTTTTCCTTTTAGACAGAGTCTCAATGCTATGTCTAGATGTCCCTCTGAAGCCTCATGCAGTTATAAGTGGGAATTTGCGAGAGGTGGCTGGGCCTGGAGTGTGTGATGCTGGGATTGATTCACGGTGCAGTGTTAGAATCAAGAACACTGGGATTGAGATGCAACCAGAGGCCGAATCTGACAAGATGGCTGGGCTGGCACCATCAAGGAAAACCCAGCATTTGCTGGCAGAGCTGGTTCCTGGGATTAGAGTCGAACGAGACGAGAGCAATGCCCATTATTTTCACATGGTCACTGCTGGCCCCCAGGATTTCCCCCTTTGAAGGAGGGACATTTAAATTTGAACTATTTCTGCCAGAAGAATACCCAATGGCAGCACGTAAGGTATGTTTCATGACCAAAATTTGTCATCCTAATGTAGACAAGTTGGGAAGAATGTTTAGATTTTTTTTTTTTTCTATTTTTGTTTAGATATTTTGAAAGGTAAGTGGTAGCCAGCACTGCAGATCCGCACAGTTCTGTTATCGATCTGGGCTTTGTTAAGTGCTCCTAAGCTCGCTGACCCATTAGCAGATGATGCAGCAGACCAGTGGAAATACCAACGAAGCCCAGGGCATAGAAACAGCTAGGGCGCAGACTAGGCTGTATGCCATGAGTAATATTTAAGTTGATCTGACCATCAGGTTTGTGTCACTTCTCCTGTTCGGCCAAGACTTCTTCCTTTTTCGTTTGCATTTAATGGACAAAAAGCCCAGATATTTTCAGTCCTTTGGTGATTCAATGCACATTAGCAAATCTATCTCATCCTGATTCACTGTTGTAAAGCATGAGCAGAGGTTGGGGTCTCATCTGGATTGCTGTGAAAAGTTTAAAGGCAGTGGCCGTCTGCTTTATTCATTTCCCCATCATGGTTTACAGAGAAAGCACTGTGAATGAAGATAGTTGTCAGGGTTAGCTGCAGCGCCATGGGTGTTCTCTATTTTATTTTATTCTATTTTTTGAGGGGTAAGGTAGTTTTGAAATTTTGTGCCCCCCCTTTTTACGGTGCATTGGACATAAAGCACCTAACCAGTACTTTAAGATACACTCTCTAGCCAAGTCTAAGTTTATTTAGATGCTATAGATGGACAAGCTGAGTGTCTGAACCGAAATGGGAACGTTCACAAACATCACAGCCCTCACTAATAACATTGTGAATTTGCAGTCAAGTGTAGGTTTCCCCTTCAAAAAAAAATTTGTGACCATTTTGTATAGCTTGTCTGGAAACTTCTGTAAATCCTATCTACATTTTAGTAAGATATTTTTTGTTATTCTAAAAAATAAAAAGAACACTGGGATTGAAAGCATGTCACCCGCCCTACATGGCCTGGATATGGTTGCTTTGCGACCTTGCGCTACCATGAACTGTCTCTCCTCTGTCCTGTCACCCTGCCTTGGAGCCAGCTGATTGTGGAATGAAATCTCTAGAAACTGAGCTAAGTAAACCTTTCCTCCCTTCATTTATGGGTGTTGGGTATTTTGTCTCAGCACCAAGAAAATAACTTAGACACTCACTATGTAGTTCAGGCTATCCTTTAACATACTGGACACCCAGGCTGGCCTTCAGGCAGCAGGGCTCCTGCCTCAGCCCCCTGAGTGCTGGGATAACAGGCCTGTGCCACTAGGGCTGGTTCATAAAAAAAAAAAAAAAAAAAAAAAAAAAAATTAAAAGAAGGGCTTAGTATGTAGGTTAGTATAGACGGCCATGAGTCCAATCTCTAGAAGTGTAAAAACAAGTTCAAACTGAGCACCTCCTATATGCCAGGCAATGTGCTGAAGGTAGAGAATGCAGCATTTAACAAACTTGTACCTTGATTTTACGGCATATAAGACTTACTAAAAAGAACTGTTTTACCCAGGGTAGGATTGAGACAGGGGCCTGCTCTGCAACCCAGGCTGGCCTTGAGCTTGCAGCAATCCTCCTGCCTAAGACGCCTGTGTGCTGGGATTACAGGTGTGCTCCGCTACACAAGCTCATACTGAATATCGCTGTATGTCTAGTTTCGTTTATAGATGAGGAAACTGAAATCCAAAAGGTGAATGACACCAGGCGTTGTGGCACAAGCCTGTGATCCCGGCACTCAGAAGGCTGAGGCGGGAGGATCGTTGCAAGTTCAAGATCAGCCTGGGCTACAAAGCGAGCTCAAGCCCAGCCTGAGTTGCATAGTGAGACCCTGTCTCAAAGACAAAATAAAAGGTAAAGGAGTTCAGAGCACAACTGTGCCTGCTGTTAGGAATTTTGTGATCCAGTTGTTAAATCACTCATACCTTGAAATCAGCCACAGAGGAAATACTTACACCACAGAAATAGCAAAAAGTGCAAATCCCACGCCTACCAGAAGCAGTTTTCTAGGACACTAAAAGCTAACCAAACTGAAACCAAAATTACTAAATTCCTTGTGCCTCTTCCCTTTCTTTTTCAGTGCCACGGATTTAACCCAGCACGTGTGCACAGGTCAGGCAAGCGCCGACCACCGAGCTACATCCCCAGACAGTTTTACTAGTTTCTGAAGCCTAGTTTTTAACAGAAAGTATAGCATACAACACAAAACCAACATATGCTTGATGAGTAGTGTAGAAGTAAAAGAATAAATTCTTCTAATTGGTTTTACTGGTTGAATGAATTTTAAAAGTCATGGGTCAAAATGACCAAGGCTATTTTTTTTAAATGATCCTGTCTGAAATTTTCTTAAAAAATTATCAACTACCTCCACATTATTTTCTCTCTACTTTTAACACTCAGTACTCTGCACTGAAATTTGTAATAGTTTGTCCAGGGCAGGGCAGCTTTTTCTTTGCACTATGATAAAGAACAGCAAACAGGTTCAAGAAGACTGGATCTTTCTAATCTCTGATTTTATTTAGGGCTAACCCCTTGAGGCATAAAGCCTTGGTCAGGTTGGGACCCATTCCTTACTTATCTGCTGTAAATTTGCGCCTTAGTATTATAGGAGCCAGCTGAGTGACACAGGAAGCAACCTATGTGTTCACATGCTTGGTGTGAGGAACAGCAAGGAACGGTCATGTGTACAAAAGTGGCAAACTGGGATTCGGACCCACCTTTATGCTCCCTCTAACTGCTTTTTGATTATGTTTATCCTAGTATCATAAAGGGTCCAACAGACCCATGCCAATCCAGGGTTTGTAAGGAAAAAAGTTTACTTTTGATTTTTCTGGTAGAAATTCAATAGAATGGCATATAAAAAAAAAAGATTTACAAGTTTTGATGATTCTTTTTCTCCTTTTTGGCTAGGTTTTTTTTTCTTTTAATTTTAGGGAAGGATCTACAGGGCGTTCAGGGTCTCACTACTAAATTGCACTTGTAGTGATCTGCCTATTTACAGCCTCCCAAGATCTGGGTTTACACGCACACGCTACCATGCCCAGTGTCAATTGCCCCAGGGTGGGGCCAGCACAGCAGGCCTGGGAATCAAACCCTTGGCCCTGGCGCCTGCTTGAAGGTGCTTTAATCCACTGAGTTATTTGGCTGGCCCTTCTTTTTCTCCTTCTTTGGTATTAGGAATTGAACTCAGGACCTTGTGCGTGGCAGGCACTGTGCCACTGAGCTATAACCCAGGCCCCAGATTAGCAAGTTTTGGAGGAAGCCAAAAGTGAATTGTCAGATTATTCATGAATAGATGATGGAGACAATCCATTAGGGAAAAATCCATGCTTTCATAACAGAAGAGCGGTGAGGGAGGATGGTGGTGGTGGTGGTGGTGACGGTGAGGAGGAGGAGGAAGACTTTGACCTTGGCCATGGGAGCTGAAGTTCCTGTGATAGTGAAATGGAGCAAGAATCAACTGATACAGACACAGGGATGCACACCTACTTGACTGAGATGAAAACAGCACTGTGAAAGCATATTTGACTAGTCAAAATGTTGTGAAATGGCCACACAACCAAATGGAATGGCCCAATGCTAGAAGTAGGTCTGAAAATATAGTGAGGGTCTCGGCCGGGGTGAAGCCTGTAGGACACAATGCCGGCGCTGCCGTTCAGTGCTGGAAGTCTTAACAGACGAAATGCTGTAACACGCTATGAAATGCACAAAGGGGGCTGGGGAGATGGCTCAGTGGAATAAGCACTTCCCTGGGCAAGCGCAAGGGCCTGAGTTCAATCCCTGGTTCTGAAAAGAAAAAAAAAAAAAAGACAGAAATGCACAAAGGCTGAAATGTAAGAAAAACATCTTATATGCATGAACAGCCAAATTCAAAACTGTATTTATTATGGCACCTCACTAGTGAACTGAAAGCATTCTTAGGACTGCTATAGTTAGCACAGATTTCTTATGGTGACTGCAGGAATGGAAAAGTGATGGGTCAAAATATGGGCTAAAAATGTGTGTGCCTATAGATGTAAAGACCTATTATTCTTTCAATTTGGATATTTATCTTGGAACTCAGCCATCACATCATATTCGTATAGTAATAAACCAAATGATGTGAGCAGACTTGCTCCCATCACCTAAACTAATTGGCATGTGACACTGGACGGTGGCTTCCCAGTTTCCAATTGATGTTATATCTGCTAACAGAGCACAAGGAACTATACACAGGAACAAAGCAGACATTCCAAATGAAATGTTGCAATTTCAAGACAGAGAATTGTATAGTACAATCTTTGGGTTTCAGAAAGATATAGCAGGGGCTTCATATATGGCAAAGAAAAGCAAACTGGTACTGCTGGTGTCAATGTTTCACCCTGGTAGAAGTACCAGTAGGGAAGCTTCCACAGGCTGAAAACTTTCAACAACAAAACCAGGCATAGTCGATGCTGTAGATGAGTTATGCTGAAGCCATGACGTCACTTGAGACACAAAGCATTGGCCAATGGTTGTGTTTTATTCAATCCTAAACATGTGTGGCATAGTTTGGTAGCCTACAAAGAGAATAACAGGTACAAACTAGCATGGAGAAATTTTCTGAGAGGATTGGGACTGGAGTTCATAAGAGATCATTCACAGCAGAGGGAAGACCAAGTGCTTCTTCCCAGAGCAATAAGCAAAAAGTTGTGGAGCACGCTGTGAGCTGACAGGTGCACAGGCAGGCGCAGGATCACAAAGATCTACTGGGACAATGGGAAAACAAAAAGGATGTCAACTGTGCCCTGTAAGAACACACAGGAAAATAAAATATACATGCTCTCTGTGTAAGGGATATTCGTGTATGGAACATGCAGTTGTCGTATGTGGAGACTTCTGGGTGTGAGTTCTGTGGCAGACTTTTGTGTTTACATTAGAGTTCACACATTTTTATTTGGATGTTATGTTTTAGGTTATGTAACAAGCAAACAACTTATGTGAAAATGCTGATGTCTGTTTTAAACACTCATTACATATTTGGTATTAAAATCATTTAAAAACAATAGAAACTATATAGAATTTCACTACACAAAATGATTGTTATATTGTATATTGTTGTCTCCAAATTAGTTGTTGAGATTACCAGATATAAGCATGCAAAATTGATCAAAAAAATAAAATTAAAATTTACTGTTCCTTTCAACAGACCAGTAGGAACCAGCAGTCCAAGTGTCCAAGGCTGACTGTGTAGATATTTTATTGACAGCTTATTTCCCTGCTAAGTACATGATGTACAATATAGTGAAAACTTCTGGAAAAACAGGAGGAGAGGTGGAAGGGAAAGCTCAGCAAACATGCTGTGCGGGCAAGACATACACACGGAACATGCAGCTGTCACACGTGAAGACTGCCCGGGGTGTGACAATTGAAGCACAGCTTATTTTTGTGGTAGCGTTCCATTAGCATTTTCACTGTAGCTCATATAGGACTTTATTTTTTTAAATCTCATTTTTTGAGACAGGGTCTCACGATGCAGTTTGAGCTGGCCTTGAGTTCATTTTGTAGCCCAGGTTGGTCTTGAACTCTCAGTGATCCTCCTGCCTCAGCCTCATGAGAGCTGGAACTACAGGTGTGGGCCACCACACCTGGTCCCTCTTTTAACTTTGTTGTTAGCAACTGTATTGGAGGAGGTACTCTGAAATTCTGTTCTTCATCAGACTTTCAGTTTATTGGTTATATCTGTGCATAGTATGGTCTCCTATTTTTTCCAGTGGATATAATCCCTACCATTTATTTCTGTGCTCACACTGGCTGATGTGATCAGTGTGTGTTCTTTCAAGTCAGCACCGATATTCTCCGAGTACATTTTTTCAGAGACAGGCGATTTAAGTTGCTCTTACATGCTATATATGCCAGCCCTAGAATTGGACATTTGCAGAGATTCATTGGTCTTAGTCAGATCTGCTCTATAGGGGAAGAAATGGCGGCAGGAATGACAAAAGACAGACAAGAAGACAAAAGCTGGTCGCTGGTCTGCCTGGTAGGCAAGACAAAATGAAACCCCACAACAAAACCAACTTTTATTTATACCTTTTCGAAGTTAGTAACACGTGACACAAGGTTGCCTAGTGACCAATAGCTGACCTTAACCAGACAGGATATTTATCTCAGGACTGAGGTAGCTTGTTTGCTTTAGGCACTGAGGCCCAGTCCTACCTATACACATTTGATCAATTTCCTAGCTTCTGGGGCTCCCAACAGCTATTTATCAGGAGCTTGTTTTTGTTTTGGCTTGGTTTTTGAGACAGGGTCTTGCTATGCAGTTGTGGATGGCTTTGAGCTCATTTTGTAGCCTAGACTGGTCTTGAACTCCCAACGATCCTCCTGCCTCAGCCTCCTCAGTGCTGGGATTACAAATGTGTGCCCCTACACTTGGCTTAAATAGGAACTTATTTCTGATGCTTTTAGGTTTTATAATGAAGCTAATATTAATTTTTTTTGGTACTAGGAATTTGCTTATCAGGCAGGCACTGTGCTGCCCCTGAGCTCTATCTCTGGCCTGAAAAATGTTGATGTCTATGCTAAACACACAATACATATTAAAAATTTAATAATTAATTTTATTCATATTTTCTCTTCCTGTTACCTACACACTGTATAATATACTAAGAATCTCCTGACAAACTAGCAAGATCACTGAGATGTCCTACAACAGGCCAGCAAAGCAAAAGACACACACCATCAGTGTAAGCAATGTGTTTGTATGAAGCGTGTCACATGCATAAATGAGTGAAGCAAAGATTATTTTTTTTGTACAGTTACTGATATTTTCATTGTAGTTCATATAAGAATTTATTTTAGCTGGGCGTGGTGGCACAGGCCTGTAATCCCAGCACTCGGGAGGCTGAGGCAGGAGGATTGTTGTGAGTTCGAGACTAGCTTGAGCTACAAAGTGAGCTTAAGGCCAGCCTGAACTGCATAGTGAGACCCTGTCTCAAAAAGACAAAAAAAAAAAAAAAAAAAAAATTTCAGATGTTTTCAGACTACATTCAAAACCAATCGAATTTGAAAACGTTGATGCTTTTTATAAACAATTTTTTACAAAATTATTTATTTACTTACTTACTTACGTGGTTCAGGGTCTCACTAGGCAGACTAAGATTCCTGTCTCAGCCTCCCAAGCTCTGGGATTACAGCTGTGCAAACCTAGGTCCTTGCACTTGCCAGATGGGTGCTTAGACTGCTGAGCTATCTTCTCAGCCCCCAACAAAAAATATTTAAAACCCAATACTTCGTTTTTGTGCTTTTTTTCCTGTTACACACTATTTGATATAAAACTCATAAAATTAAAATTAATTCATCAATATAAATGTTCTATCGGATTCATGTTTATGTACCTTGATGACAAAATCAGTCATGTCCCAGGGGCTATGGAAAAAAAATCCCTTTGAGAATAAATATTTTTTGCCCAAATGAAACTTCATTGACCTAACAATCTAAAATGAGCAAACTTTAATCGGGCAAATGAAAGGGTTGAAGTGTGTGGGCAAGTCTGAGTGGAATTCTGGGCCTGAAAGGAAGTGGACGGATGAGAGAGGAGGCGGACAGGGAAGGAAGACAGCAGGCACAGGAGCAGGACAGCTGCAGTGAGCTGCATCTGGGGCTAGCTTCAGCTTGTAGAATCACGTAGAACACAAAAGCTGAAGGCTTTCACTCTGTAGTATAGCATGGTGCTTAGAGCCATGCCTGGTGGTGCATGCCTGTAATTTCACCACTCAAGAGGCTGAGGCAGGAGGATCCCTCCAAGTTCTAGCCAAGCCTGGGCTAGGTAGTGAGTTCAAGGTCATCCTGGATTATGAAGCAAGACCCTGACTCAAAAAAGCTTAAAATACAAATGAACATTTGTCACAAATTGTTTTCGACTGAATTTTTGAGGTAATTTTCCCTCCACAATATAATAGCAATTGGAATTTACAGTATCTCTTTGTAGATTTCCAGAGCTTTAACTGGCAAAATCTAATCCACTAAAGCCACATGAATATAATCAGGCAACTCATTCAGAATGAAGGAAGGTTTTGGAGGGGATTATTAACGTCAATAAGAAACCTGTTTTGATTCCAAGTAATAATAGAATTTAATTCAGATGTTTTTATACCTTGATGCCAAAGTCGCAGAATTTTTCTGTTCTTGGAACTTTCCCTTTGTTTTCACATATGCAAGAAAAATGCAAAGTACATCACCAGAATGGCCTGTGGTGCATGCTGGTAATCCCAGCACTCCTGAGACCTAGGGAGGAGGATCGCTGCGGGTCTGAGGCCAGCCTCGGCTACAAAGTGAGTTAAGGGCAGCCTAAACTGCATAGTGAAGCATTGTCCCAAAATGACAAACAGAAACAAAAACCCAAGTGCAGTAATCTTGTACCATTTTTCAGGGTTACAGTCTTAAAAAACACTATTCTGCAGTAAATCAGAAGCTGAAAACCAGGAGTCTGTAGCTGCAGGAGGCGCTTTGCACTAGGGGTGTCCAGCGAGTGATATGTGTGGCAGGATCTAGCACAGCCCGGTGTGTTTCTTCCCAGCTTCTGCACCTCCAGCGAGATGCAGGAAGGGCCCACTCAGAGAAGCATGAATCTCAAGCCACACAAGAAATAAATGCCTTAACCCGGTTACCCTTCTCCACAGCACGTTCATTTCACACTTCTAGAGCTTTGGGATTTATCTAGAATCTTAAACGTCTTAACTCACAGCAGGAGTGCTTTTCCATGCCTCCTAGCACCGACGTGCGCCTCTTCCTTAGTAACCAACCAACCAACCAACCAACCAACCAACCAACCAACCAACCAACCACCAACTTCACATGTCCACCGCGGCGGCGGCGAGGCCAGGCCCTACCCAATTTATTTATTTATTTATTTTCGGTCTTTTTGAGACAGGGTCTCACTATGCAGTTCAGGCTGGCCTTAAGCTCACTTTGTAGCTCAGGCTGGTCTCGAACTCACAACAATCCTCCTGCCTCAGCCTCCCGAGTGCTGGGATTACAGGCTTGCGCCACCATGCCCGGCCCCTACCCAATTTAGAGGACTCCTGGTACACAAACATCTGGCACAGCAGCCTAAAGCCTACGAAGCCCTATTCCCGAAGGGAACGCCCAGGGTGTGGACTACAGAACAGGGGCTGGTGGGGGGCGGAAGTGACGCACGCCGCGAAGCATGCTGGTCCCGGCGCCGCGCTCGGGTCTCCTCTTAGCAACGTGTAGCCGAACGTCCAGTGATGCGGTTTTACCTGCTTTCTTGTTTGCTCGTCGGGGTTAAACGGGATTAAGCGCCTGGTGTGAGCCCAGCTGTAAGTGCTGTGCGGCCGCAGGTCAGCGCGCGGTCGTCGTCTGGGCCGCGTCCCGCGCAGACGCCTGGGCAGATCCGGGGTGGTGGCGCGGTTCTCTACTTCCGTTTAGGGTCACTGTGTGCTGCGAACTCAGATCGCGGGAAAGCTCAGTTGAGGGCTCTGACCCTCCTTGCGGACCAGGATTCCAACGCAGGGCGAAAGCGGCCTGAGAGGGATGGGGCGGTGGGGTAGGAGCTTCCGCTGTGCCCGCGCAGCGCCCGCCGTCACCCCGTGTCCCCGTAGAGTATTATCCTTGTCCTGATACCATTAAACGATCTCAAGAGGTTACAGTACCTATTCCTTATTTATTTATCTATTGATTTATTTTGGTACAGGGACTCGAACTCAGGACCTCACTTTTGCAGGCAGCCGCTGCGCTACTGAGCTAAGTCCCCAGCTGCAGTTTTCACTTTAACCAATTTTTGGCGTGTGTGTGGGTGTGTGTCTGTTGTGGAAACAGAGTCTCACTCGCCTCACTTGTATCCCGGGCTGACCTTCAAATGGTGGCGGCCCTCCTACATCAGCCCCCTGATTGCTGGGATTACAGGTGTGCGCCACCATGCCTCCTTGCTTTGCTTTTATTTTGAGACAGAGTCCTCACTTCACCAGAGTTTTTCGAACTGCAGGGCTAGCTACAGTGATTTGTCTTGCCTCAGTCCCTGAGTAGCTGGCACTACTGGCAGTTGCTACCAGGCCTAGCTCGATGTAGTCATACATTGACTACATTGTATTAAGTAATAAGAATTTGAGGCAAATCACAGTTCTCGGCTTCTAGTGTGGAGTTTACGGGTAAGACATTAGCTTGTGCGGAGCATGCATGTTAATCCAAACATGGTGCTTTCAGATTTAGCCACTTGGCGACCATGAGTGAATGGAGTAAGAAAAGCCCCTTAGAATGGGAAGATTACGTTTATAAAGAAGTCAGAGTACTGGCGAGTGAGAAGAAGGAGTACAGAGGATGGCTTCTAACTACAGACCCGGTGTCTGCCAAGTGAGTACGCGTCCCGCCTCCCTGAAGTCGTGGCATGCTGCTTGCACGTGACGATTGCATGAAGGAAGCAGGTCAGCGGAGGGCTGTTCTCGCCTAGCAATTCAACTGGCTTTGAAGCTAGTTGCCTTTGAGGGGCCGGGGAGATGGCGCAGTGGAAAAAGGGCCTGAGTTCAATCCCTGGTTCCTCAAAAAAAAAAAAAAAAAAAAAATCTTGACGCTAGTTGCCTTTGTGACTATGGAGTACGCTGTCAGACGAGCCAAATTATAGGAATGAGGCTTAGAAATTATTATTTTTTTTTTGTGATATTGGGGATCCAAATCACTATCTTGCACATAAGAGTCAGACGCTTATGCCACTGAGCTGTCTCCCCCCCACCCCTTTGTGCTGGGGATTGAACTCTGGACCTTGAGCTTGCCAGGCAGGTGCTTATGCCACTAAGCTATCTCCTTGGCCCCACTCTCATCTTTTTTAGAAATAAGTTCTTCCTATATAGTCCATCCAGGCCCTGAACTCACTACGTAACCCAGGTTTGCCTTGAACTCACTATCCCAAGTAGTGGGATTAAAGGCGTGTGCCATCATGCCCAGCTCCTCTTATATTTTTATTTTACTTTTGATGTTTTTTTCTCCTCATTTTTAATGGAAAATTTCAAACATATACAAAGGTAGAGAGTCCTATAATAACATGACCCTCCACTCACAAGTATTTTAAACCCATTTCAGGCATTTTACAGTTGACAAACACTTCAACATCTCTTGAAACAATTTAAACACATGTATCCACAATTTAAAACACCTAACAAAAAAAAATAATAATAAACTTAGTATTAACCAATTTCTAATCTGTTTAGGTTTTCTTTATTGGCTCAGACTTGGTGGCACACAACTCTAGTCCCAGCACTTGGGAAGCTGAGGCAGGAGGATTGTTGCAAGTTTCAGGCCAGTCTGGGTTGCATAATGAGTTCAGGGTCAGCCTATGCTACATAGTAAGGCACTTGATTCAGATCCCTCCCTCCTTAAGTTCCCTGTTGTATTTATTCAGGTTGGCTAGTTTGTCTCTTAGGTAAACTTAATGTGTGCTTTTACATTCTTATTGTCCATGTCATTTAGCTTGAAGAATGTAGGTCACACAGGATCAGACTTTCTGAACTTAGCTTATTGCATTATCATGGTGTGGTTTAGTGTGTTCTTTTACCTCCCATATTTCCTACAAATTTATATTCAGATCTAGAGATTTGATTGGGATCAGATTTATTTTTTGCAAGAAGTCTTTACTTATTGATGGTGCTAAGGATTGTGCCCAGGACCCTTGAACCCAGCCCCTTTGAAGAAAATTTTTATTTTGAGACAGGGTCATACTGAGTCACTAACTTGCCAGGCTGGGCTCAGATTTGTGTCCTCCTGCCTCAGCCTCCCAGAGTGCTAGGATTACAGGTATACACTCCTGGCACGCCTGCTTGTGAGGCTGAGGCACACATATCCGTACACTTTAGTTTGCACTGACTTTAGGTTTATAGAAAAGTTACCAAGAGATTACAAAAAATTCATACATTTTTTTTTTTTTCTGCTAATGGCTTTTTTGTTTTGTTTTGTTTGTTTAGAATCCAATTCAGGATTCAGGTCACATTTAGCTACCATGTTTCCTGAGTCTCCTCTGATCTCTGATATTTTTCAGTCTGTCCTTGTTATCATGGTCTTGATAGTTTTGAAAGTACTGGTGCAGTATTATTATTATTTTTTTTTTTTGTCTTTTTGAGACAGGGTCTCACTATGCAGTTCAGGCTGGCCTTAAGCTCACTTTGTAGCTCAGGCTGGTCTCGAACTCACAATAATCCTCCTGTCTCAGCCTCCCTAGTGCTGGGATTACAGGCCTGTGCTACCATGCCCGGCTACTGGTGCAGTATTTTGTGGAAAGTTTCTCAATTTGGGTTTCATTGATTTTTTTTTTTCATAGCCTTCTTTTGCAAATCTGCGAATTTTTCCTTTTTGGGCATCAAGATTATATTAGCCTCATTGAAGGAGGTGCAGATTCCCTTTTACAGCTTCTAGTAGAATTTGGTTAGGTAGGAAATGTTTGATCCTGGAAAATTTGATAGACCCTATCAATAAAATTGTGTAGCTTTTTTCTCCCACCTTCCGTGGGAAGACTTCAATTTTTTTTTTTTTTTTTTTTTTTGGTATTTCATTCAGGGTCTACGGGGTCTCACTATACAGATCAGACTCAGAGTGATTCTCCTGTTTTCAGCCTCTCAAGCACTGGGATTACTGGTGGGTGCCACCACGCCCAGTCTCAGTTGCCATCTCAGCATGCCCCCTGGAATCAAACCTGGCCTCTATGTTTGCCTAAGCAGGCACTTAGGTCCACTGAGCTAGTGGCTGGCCCTTGTTTGACAAATTTGTTCTTAATGTTTTCTGCTAGCCTTTGATGCCTATTTCTCTCTGTGTGTCTTTTTTTTTTTTTTTTTTTTTTGAGACAGGGTCTCACTATGCAGAGTTCAGGCTAGCCTTGCACTTACTGTGGAAGCCAGCTTGGCCTGTAACTCATGGCAGTCCTCCTGCTTCAGCCTCCCAAATGCTGGTATTACAGGTGTGTACCACTATGCCTGGCTTTTTGGCCTACTTTAATATATTCAGTTATATTGTGGTTTCTCTTTAGATTACATAAATATTTTGGCTTTTTTCTTATGTATACTTAGTTACTATATTTTTAGTTTTATTTTTTTTTAATTTATTTTTTGTCTTTTTGAGACAGGGTCTCACTATGCAGTTCAGGCTGGCCTTAAGCTCACTTTGTAGCTCAGGCTGGTCTTGAACTCACAACAATCCTCCTGCCTCAACCTCCTAAGTGCTGGGATTACAGGCATGCGCCACCACACCCAGCTTATAGTTTTAATTTTAAAAGTTAACTTTATATCCCCTCTTATACATATGTAAGGCATTCATAATTTTCCCACATACTGGGGCCCAAACCCAAGGCTTTACACATGCTGAGTATAAGCCATGCTACTGAACAACACTCTCAGCCCCCTTAACTCTAGGCATTGTATCACCTGTATCCCATAGGGATTAATTTTAAGCTGGCATATTGTTCAGATGTTTAGGCTTTTCAGTGAATGCTTATACAAGCATTTGGTGGTGAGAGGATTAACTTCAGGCAGGTGGAACAATTCTTTCTCTTGTAACTTGTTTGGGTTTATGACACCTCTGACTCAGTTATCTCTTCCATAGTCTTACGGGCCTTTGGTCTTCTTCAAATCTGCTCTGAACTTATTTTTTCCTTCACAGTATCGTCCTCGTGAACTTCCTTGAAGATGGCAGCTTGTCTGCAACCGGAATCATGGGCCATTCTGTGCGGACTGTTGAAATCGTGGGCGAAGGGGACCACAGCGTGAGAGAGAGGCTGGCGCACTTGTTCACGTCTGGAGGCTGTGACGCCTTTGGCCCCGAGGACCTGGAGAGGAGAAAGAGCAGCCTGAAGAAGTGGCTCGAGAAGAACCACATTCCCATCACGGAGCATGGAGAGTCAGGCAGGACTCTCTGCGTGGCTGGGGTTTTGACTATAGACCCACCATACTGCCCAGAGAATTGCAGCAGCTCGAATGAGATCATTCTGTCCCGGGTTCAGGATCTTATTCAAGGACATCTTGTAGCTTCACAAGGAGAGGCCGAGAATCCTGGGCACACTGTTTAAAATTGACTTCGGGAACTGGGGAGATAGCTCAGTGGAATAAGTGCTTGCCTGGCTAGCACAAGGTCTTGAGTTTGATCCCTGGTACTACTAAAATAAATAAATAAAATTGGCTTCCATTTCTTTTTTGTTTCTTCATAATATGAACATAAGCCATTATACTACAGGACTTGAAAGATTCTTGAGCATTGTGTATATGTTTTAATTTTTTATTTTTCTGGTAAAATCAAATGAGTGTTGCCATGCAGTGAAATTAGCCCAGGGAATTTAAAAGTTGTAGGGGTTTTTTTTGTTTTGTTTTTTTGGCAGAACCAGGGATTAAACTCAGGCCCTTGTGCTTGCCAGGGAAGCGCTTATGCTACTGAGCCATCTCTCTGGCCCCCATCCCCCTTTTTTTCCGAGTAGTCTGGCCAGGAACTCAAGATCCTTTTCCTTCAGCCTCCACAAGAGGGTCTTTTTTTTTTTTTTTTCCCTGTGATGAGGACATGCTGTCCCCATCTTTTTTTTATGGTCCAGGGCACTGAACCCTGCACGAGCTGGGCAACCACTCTGCCTCTGAGCTACATCCCTACCTCATTTCACTCCACTTTTGTTACGCAAGAGATGTATATGGACCTGGGCTCAGTGATGCACTCTATAATCCCAGGTCCTCAGAAGCTGAGAGAGGGGGATTGCTAGTTCCAGACAGCTCCGTAATTTAGTGAAACTATCTCAAGGACGGGAGGGCTGAGGATGTAGCTAGTGTTAGGGTACCTTAGGATGAGGCTGTGGGTTCAATCCCTAGTACAGAGGGATATATATATATATATATATTTTTTTTTTTTTTTTGAGAAAATATGTTTGTCTTTTATTTTGTAATAATTGATAAAGTAGTTTCAAACCTGCTATTAGAGTGATTTGTGTTTCCTTAAAGGTTCATGTGGTACAGACTTGCCCCCCAGGTTGGGGGTATTCAGAGGGGGTGGGCCCCTTAAGAGCAGGGGCCTGGTGGGCGGTCCTTAGTGGGGGGGTGGAGCTGCGAGCCCAGATATCTCTGACTTCCTGTTGGGCTGTGTAAGGTCTCCCATGCTGTTGTGACTCAAGGAAGAAGGCTCAAGCAAGAGTGTACTAGCCTCCGAAAGCAGCCTGTGCCACTGCCGTGCCCTTAAGCCTTCAAAACTGAGCTGAGAAGCCTCTTCCTCCTGGGTAGGCTAGTGATATTTTTGTTATAGTGCTGAAAAGCTTACTGGTATGGAGTATATAAAATTGAAAGCCTTCAGAATGAACACTGGCTGACAAATCTGAGGGAGGCAGTTTGCTGTTGCTGAACGCAGCCCACATCCTTTGCCTAGCTGAACTCACCCCGCTCTACAGACGTAGGCTTCACATCTGTGGTTATCTTAGTTCCTGTTCTTGCTCAGACAAAATACCAAAGTTAAAGAAGGAAAGGTTCTCTAACCTGTATTTGGCTCAGAGCTTGTAGAGGTTTCAGTTTGTAGTTGGCTGGCTCCAGGCAGGGCGGCACGAGACAGAGGGGCATCTCAGAGGAGAATGGCTCAGGGCAGGCAGAAGACAGCAAAGCAGTGCGCACGGGCGGCAGACGAGCGCCCTTCTTTCTGTACCTTGTGTTTTGCCCTGCCCACCTCCCTGAGGGTAGAAAGTACTCTCACAGGGTGAGGCCCCTGGGTCCCACCCAGAGCTTCTCCAAGCCAATCCGTGGACTAGTTTAGTAAGCACACACCATTGATCCCCCATCACGCCCCATCTGTGACCTCCTGAGGCTTTGGGGTCCCATCTAGACACAGGCCATAACAACGGCTGGTTCTCTCAATCAGGCTACCTGAGGGAAGAGAGTGTAGATGTACCTCTTGTTTTTGAGACAGGATCTTGCTATGTAGTTCAGGTTGGCCTTGAACTCTTTGTGTACTACCCCAGGCTGGCCTTGAGCTTGTAAGTATTCCTCCTGCCTCAGCCTCCCAAGTGCTGGCCTTACAGGTGTGTGTTACCATTCCCAGCTGTAATTGTCCTTCAGCCTACTGCAGGAAGGCCAGTCTGGGGCCTGGGGTCCATATGGAGGTCCTGGGGTAGGACAGTGTGTGTTAGTTTGGATTTGTGTAGAATGCCTTCAATTTGTGGGACATCAGATTAGAGCTGCAAGTAAATCCCTGCCTCCCTAGCTGGGAGAGGGGTCAGCAAACTCGGTCTTGGCCACCATCGGCCTGCTGCTTCCACTTGTTAAGTAAAATTTCGTTGGAACTTGGGCTGGCCAAATAGCTCAGCGGACTAAGCTCCTGCTTAGGCAGGTGCAGCGACTGAGGTTGGATCCCAGCCGTGCCATGCCAGCCCTGCCGCTAGAGCACACTGAGACTGGCCTGGTGGTGTGCGGTGTAATTCCAGCCCTTGGGAGGCTGAAAACAGGAGGATCACTATGAGTCTGATTTGGGCCGGGGAGATGGCTCAGTAGTATAAGCACTTGCCTGGCAAGTGAAAGGGCCTGAGTTCAATCCCTGGTTCCACCAAAAAAAAAAAAAAAAAAGGAAAACTATGAGTCTGATTTGTGTAGTGAGACTCTGTAGACCGTGTACTAAATACATTAAAATTTTTATTTTCGTTGGAACTGAAACTATTTGTTTGTGTAGTGCCTGTGGCTACTTTTGCAGAGTTACATAGTCGTCTTATATTTATAGAAAAAGTGGATCTTTATACACAATGTTTATATAAAAGATCCTTGAATTGTCTGGTCTTCCAGAAGTTAGGGCTGATTTCCCAAGACAGTTTTGAGCATGACAGAACCCTGAGGCTGCTGCTAGCTGAACTTCTTCCTCATCTGTCCACAAGAGACCACATCTGGCAGACAGCTTGTTCCACAGTTCTTTCGTGTTGTGGGTCTCTTCATTGTATGCACAAAAGGGGAATTGGTTCCTTCTGGGAGAAACGATTTAAAACGCTAAGGTTTAAGGTACACATTAAGCCTGAATACAGTCTGCTAAGACAGTTATTTCCCTCATGTTCGTTGTCTAATAACAGGATGTGTTAGCTTAGTATTTTTGCAGGTTAGCAAGCATCAAAGTCAGCTGGAGAGCTTGTTAAAATATTGCTGGACTATGAAGTATCCCAGTAGATTCAGATTCAGTTGGTCTGTTTAGATTTATTTTCAGGGGGGTACCAGGAATTGAACTCAGGAACTTGTACTTGCTAGGCAGGCACTTGTGCCACTGAGCTATCCCCCCATCCCCTCAGTATGTCTTTTTTTTTTCACAGAACCAGGGATTGAACTCAACATCCTTGCCAGGGAAGCGTTTATTCCACTGAGCCATCTCCCTGGCCCAATATGTCTATTTTGAGGTGCAGGAATTTATATCTATATCTATATCTATATCTATATCTATATCTATATCTATATGTGTGTGTGTGTGTGTATACATATGTATGTATATGTGTGTGGCAACTGGGTCTTTGTATTGGTTGAACAATTTGCCTAACCAGTGCTGAGGTTGGAAGGGGCAGTGCTGGAGCTGTGTGTGAGACAGCTGCTCAGGGATGGCCCTGCTCAGTGCCTCAGCTGAGGGTCTCCCTGGGGGGTTCAGTTTACATGTTCTGGTCCCTCTGTGGTGCTGTCACACCTGGGGTCCAGTGTCTCCAGAGGACAGCCCTCCTCGGGGCTGGGCAGTCTTTAAACGTGGTGTCAAGAATATGTTTTAAAACAGTCTGGCCAAGGCAGGAGGGTCTTGTGAGCCAGGGCTACAAAAGTGAATTTAAGGCCAGCCTAAACTGCAGAGGGAGACCCTGCCTCAAAAAGACAGAAAAACATAAAACAAAGAGCTTGTTTCAGCTTTCCTGGAACAGTCTTTGATCTCATTGGAAACAAAATTTACAACCATTGCACTGATGTTTTTCATCTGATTTCCTAAATCCTTCCACTTTCTCCTAGCTATTATGGCTGAAATAGATTTTTTCCTTGAAAATAATTATTTTTTAAAAACTGTTATATATCAGGAGGCTGAGGCAAGATCAAAAGTTCAAGGTCATTCTGAATGACATATCTAGGAAGACCATTTAAGGTACAAGAAGTCCACTGTGGGGGCTGGGGAGATAGCTCAGTAGAATAAGCCAAGCGCAAGGGCCTGAGTTCAATCCCTAGTTTCAAGAAAAAAAAAAAATCACTCAAAAGGAGTCTGCTGTGGAGGTACACACCTGGGGACAATGGGGAGCTTGCAGCCCCCAGAAGTCCTGATCTCCCTGTCTCAGCCTCCCAAATGCTGAGATTATAGGTGTGCACTGCACTACCATATCTGACATCTTTTTTTTTTTTTTTCTTTTTGGCCAGCTCAGCCCACCCTGAGTGCAAGGCAGGCACGGCATGTAGCACAGGGAATCGAACTGCAGTCACCTGTGCTTGCCTATACAAACACTTTAGACTGCTGTCATGTTACTTTTAAAATATGCTGTCATTTATAATGGCTAGAGGAATAAATAAGTGTATATATACATTTTATAGTATTATGGCATAGTACCTTATGGTATTAACATTTTATTTAACTTTTGCTTCTTAATGTTAAAATTAAGAATGATGTTTTAAAATTGCTTCAGTTTGATTTATTAGTTAGCATTTCCCCACATCTCTGTTTATCCAGTACAGGAGCTGTTTGTCTGATTTTTTTCATTGTTGTTATTTTTTTTCATGTATTTAGTACAGGGTGTTCAGGGTCTCACTACACAGATTGGTAGTGATCCTCCTGTTTTCAGCCTCCCAAGTGCTGAGCTTACAGGCGCCCGCCCACCCGCCACCACGCCCAGCCATCTCAGCGTGCCCCGGGGGCAGGACTGGCACAGCATGCCTGGGATTGAACCCTGGTCCCTGTGTCTGTCCACTGAGTGTTTGTCTTTTTGAGACAAGGTCTCACTGTGTAGCTTAGGCTGGCCTCAAACTGTGGCACTCCTGCCTCAGCCTCCCAAGTGCTGGGGTTACAGGGCTGTACCGGCACACCTATTGTTTTTTTAGAGACAGGCACTCACTATGTAGCTTAGGCTGGCCTTCAGCTCACTATGTAGCCCAAGGTGGCTTCAGTCTTCCTCCATCCATGTCCCTAGAGCAGCGATTAGGCATGTGTGCCACCTCGCCCCCCTCATACTTTCAGTTTTGAAAATTGGATGAAGAATTGTTTCCTCTGTCTCTTCATCATCCTGTTATATGTATTCATTGTGGTGTTTCTCAACTTACTCCAGTGGATTTATAAGTTAGTAAAAACTAATTTTAGCATGCATGCACTATTTTAAAATTTATTTTGATATAATTTCAGATTTCCAGAAGAGTTGCAATAACAGGATAAGGAATTCCCATGTATCTTTCACCTGGCAAATGGGTCTTTTTTTTTTTTTTGCTTTCTTGTCATTTCTTTTTTGTTATTATGCACATATACAAATTCCCCATGAGGGAAGTGATCATTACTATAAATGTGCAGCAATAAAAGAATCACCTAGCAACTGTTAACATTTTACCATATTTGCTTTCTGTTTCTTTAATTTTAAATACAGACTATCTGCATCTCTTGAGATGATTGTGTGATCTTTGTCTGTGGTTATGGTGTCTGTTAATATGGTGTATTACATTTATTTATTTGTGTTAATCATCCCTGTTACATCCCTGGGATGAATCCTACTTGTCATGGGTACAGTCTTGATGATTTGCTGCATTCTGTTTGCCAGTGTCTTATTGAGGATTTTTGCATTTATGTTTGTGAGGGAGATTAGCCTGTAGTTTTCTTTCTTGGTTGGTTTTTTAAATTTTTTTTTTCTGGTATTGGAATCAGAGTAATGCTTGCTTCTGGTTATGCCTTTGGAAGTGATGCTCCCTTTTCAGTTTCTTTAAAGAGTTTTAGCATTAGTGGCATTAGTTCTTCTCTAAATTTCTTGTAGAATTCAACACTGAATCCATCAGGGTTTGGGGTTTTCTTTGTTGATAAATTTTTAATTATATTTTCAATTATATTGGCTGATATTGGGCTATTTAGAGTTTTCACATTGTCTTGATTTAGTTTTGGCAATTCACTGGTGTCTAGGAATCTATCCATTTCTTCTATGTTTTCCATCTTATTAGAATATAGGTTCTCATAGCAGCTATTAATAATTATCTGTATGTCTGTGGGATCCATTGTGATTTTTCCCCTTTCACTCATGATAAAAACACTCAAGAGCTGGGCATGGTGGCTCATGCCTGTAATCCCAGCACTCGGGAGGCTGAGGCAGGAGGATTGTTGTGAGTTCGAGACCAGCCTGAGCTACAAAGTGAGCTTAAGGCCAGACTAAACTGCATAGTGAGACCCTGTCTCAAAAAGACAAAAAAAAAAAAAAAAAAAAAACCACTCAAGAAAACTGGAGTAGATGGTTTTTACCTCAATCTTATAAAATCCATCTCTGATGAACCAGCAGCTAACATCTTAAATGGTCAAAAACTGAAAACTGTCACTCTAAAATCAGGAATAAGACAAGGATGTCCATTATTACCACTCTTATTCATTATAGTTCTGGAAGGAGAAATTAGAAGGAAAAAAAACCACAGGAAAGGAAGAAGTTCAATTATCATTATTTGCAGATGCCATGATACTCAGCATAGAAGAACCCAGAAACTGCACCAAAGACTTCTATCTTTAATATCCAAATTCAGTAATGAGGCAGGATTCAAGGTCAACACTCAAAAATCAATAGCATTCTTGTACACAAGCAACAAACTTACAGAGAGAAACTAAGGAAAGTACACTCTTCACAATAGCATCTAAAAAATTAAATACTTAGGAAGCAATCTAACAAACGATGTGAAAGATCTGTACCATGACAATAACCCTAAAAAAGGAGGTAGAAGATGATATCAGAAAGTGGAAAGATGTTGTGGTGAGTTAATGTTAAACTAATGTGAAAAAAAATTACTCTGTTCAGCTTTCGGTGACCCTGCTTCCTTGTTGGACCACAAGGAGGCTTGGTGTACTGTCCATAAAGCATCAGTAGACTGAGAGTTCCCAGAATAGACCTATAAAATAAAGGTCGAAATGTTTCTAACTGTACAAAATAACTAAGGTGTTATTTTCACTAACCAACTGAAAAGCGTTGCTGTGGTAGTCAGGACCACGCATATGCAGATGTACTTTAAATGAGAACTACACAATGCTCCCAGAAAGAATGTATGCTGAGTAATGGTCACACTGTCCCCAAGGTACTTGTTCTGTGTTAAATGACAAATTTGTTTGCCAAACAGAATGTGGTTTCTAACTTTAAAACCTCTATACTTCTGAGGCTCCTGGCCGTTTGTCCTCTCTTGCATGAGTATGGTCAAGTAGTCCCGGGCCCAGTAATAAAAGGCTCATAAATTTTTTTTTTTTTTTTTGATAGAACTGGGGATTGAACTCAGACCCTTGTGCTTACCAGGGAAGCACTTATTCCACTGAGCCATCTCCTCGGCCCAGGCTCATAAATTTTAATACTGGATTCTGGTCTGGTTTCTATGTTGAGAACCCTTAACAGATATCCCTTGCTCTTGGATAGGAAGAATCAACATAGTTAAAATGGCTCTACCCCCAAAACTGCTGTTCAGACTTAATGCAATCTCAATCAAAATGCTATTAGCATATCTTACACATCTAAAGAAAACATTCCTAAAATTCATTTGGAACCAGAAGAAGACCTAGAATGATAGAGACAATCCTGGGCAATGTGGACAAGCCAGAGGACATCACAGTCCCAGACCTGAATTATACTACAAAGCTACTGTGATAAAATCAGCTTGGTACTGGCAAAGAAGAAGAACAACAACAAGAACAGCAAGAAACATGCCTGAGGATCAGTGGAACAAAAGATGCAGACACAATCTCCAGCACGCTCAGCTGCCTTATCTTTGACAAATGAGCCAAAAATGTTCACTATAAGAAACAGTCTCTTTAGTAAATGGTGCTGGAAAAACAGGCTTTCCATATGCCAAAGACTAAAACTATGCATTAAAGTCAAAATGCATCCAAGATATCTTTTATTTATTATTTATTTATTTATTTATTTATTTATTTATTTATTTTCTGTATAGGGAACCAAACTCAGGACCTTGAGCTTGTGAGCTATATCCTAGCATCAATATGCAATGAATTAATTAATTTTTTTTTTTTTTGGTCTTTTTTTTTTTTTTTTTGAGACAGGGTCTTACTATGCAGTTCAGGCTGCCTTAAGCTCACTTTGTAGCTCAGGCTGGTCTCGAACTCACAACAATCCTCCTGCCTCAGCCTCCCGAGTGCTGGGATTACAGGCATGCGCCACCACGCCCGGCTCAATGAATTAATTATTGTTATTTTATTTTTTATGTGTTTAGTAAGGGTCTACAGGGTCTTACTACATAGATTGGACTCAGTGGTTCTCTTGTTTTCAGCCTCCCAAGCACTGGGATTACAGGTGCACGTCACCGCACCCAGTCTCAGCATGTCCCAGGGACAGGGCTGGCATGGCACACCTGGAATTGAACCCCAGTCCTAGAGCTATCTGGCTGGCCCTGCAGTGTATTAATTATAACTCTCCTACTAATCTGTTTTTAAATTTTTATTATTTTCTCTTTTTTAAAATTTTTATTATTATTCATTTCTTTGTATTTTAGGGAAGGGTCTACAGGGTGTGAGGGCCTCACTGCTAGATCAGACTCATAGTGATCTGCCTGTTTGCAGCCTCCCAAGAGCTGAGACTAGAGGCCCAAGCCACCACACCCAGGCTCAATTGTTGTTTCAGCATGCCCTGGGGGTGGGGCTGGCCCAGCAGGCCTGGGGATCCAGTTCCTGGCTGCTGTGCCTGCTTGCAGATGCTTTAATCTGCTGAATTGTTTGGCTGGCTCTATTTTCTCTTTAAAATAAAAAAAAAAAAACTAAAAAAAAAATACATGTTCTCCAAAAAAACCACACATACAGAGAGACCATCTTTAGATTTTGTCTGCTGTCTTTGTGTCCTTTATAACAAAAAAAAAAAAAAGAAAAAAAAACCAGATGCTTTTTTGGGATGGAAGATTTAGACAGACCAGGCTTTGTGCTCCAGGCTGGCCTGGAGCTCCTGATCCGCCTGCCTTGGCCTCCTGCTTGCTGGGACTGCATGTGGGTGTCATCCCTGCCCACCGGTGGTTGATGCCAGGGCGCTCTATCCCTAAGATACACCTGCCGCCCTTTCGAGATTCTCAGTTAGTTCAATTATCTATATTTTATTTTGAGACAGAATCTCCCTGAGTTGCCCAGTCTGCCCTTGCCTGCAGTCCTCCTGCCTAGGTCTCCCCCAAGTAGCTGGGATTACAGGCACGCACCGTCATGCCTCACAAGAGATACTTGGTCTTTGACTTTCAAGTCATTGGTGTTTCCGAGTAGAGGCTTACATGAGCCTTTTATTACCAGGCCTGAGACCACTTGGCCATACTGCAAAGATTCTGCTTTGTAGAATTATGTCCAACTTGGATTTGTCTGATACTTCCTTGTGGGGACATTGGCATCCTGGGCCCTGTTTCAGTGCTGTGTGTGTGTGTGTGTGTGTGTGTGTGTGTGTGTGTGTGTGTGTTGGTGAGCTACAGCCCCAGCTCATAAGGGATTTTGTTTTTGGCAGTTCTGGGATTAAACCTATAACTTTTTTTTTTTTTTTTTTTTTTAATAAACCTACAACTTCTTGAGAGACACTCAGAAGAATTGAGAAACTTGGATAAAGCTCTTTGCGCCTTTTTTATTTCAATCCACAGGTCCTTCTAGAGGCTGAGTTTGAGTCAATTTTATTTCCCTGTTCTCTTTCTCTTGTGTCCCTATTTTTCTTTCTATCCTAAGTTTCTATCCTAGTGACTAGTACATAGGATTTGCTTAAAACAATGTTGACTTAACAGAAGCTATCAGCATAAAGTAACCCCACTATGGATTTCAGACTAGCCACACCACACATATTAGGTATAAACTGGATGCCTGACTTTCATGGTAACCAGTGAGTTTGTATTTTTCAGCTGTGCTGAAAAGGGGGTGTAAGCTGACATAAGGACTGGAAATATAGGACAGCTGGCGTCAAGGCAGAAAGCGCACAGGTGAATCTCAGTGACAGAAGGGTGGCTGTCTCCGGTTACTGATGGTTTGTGCCAAGTCTATAATTGTGGCTGGCTTCCCCATGGAGAGTCGCTCAGCAACCACATGCAGGTAGCTCCTCAGAGAAAAGAAGTCTGCTTTCTAGAGAGCATAAACACCTCCTTGCCATCCTGCCTGGTAAGCTTATAGTAACTACACCCTCAAACAGGCTTTTCCGGCTCAAACTATAGGAGTAGGGTTACTAAGCCTGGAAATTAAGTGTCCTTATTAGGCTCCATACAGATGGAAACACGGTGCAAGCTTCCCTGTAGAGCTGCACACTGGCTATCCTGTCCTACTTGCATTTTAGCATATTGGCCAAAGTCTACTAGGCTGGACTTTGGTCAACATGAAGAGAAGGAAAAGGTGCATGTATGTGTGTATTTTTATTTTATTTATTTTTTGTATGTGTGTATTTTAAATGTCTTATGTTGACCTAAGCCTAAGAATTTCAACTCTGTTGGTGCCAAGTATTGGCAATTACAAGCAAAGCATATCTTCACATTTAAAAATGGGCCAGTCTAAACTGCGCAGTGAGTTTATTTGAAAACAAACAAAAAATGTACTGTGAGAACAAGTGAAGCTATTCCTGTCCACCTGTGCATGGTCTTTCCCATTTGTATATCTGCTTTTCTCAGTGTCTTAAGTAGTCTGTATTCTTGATAACTTTGCATGAGCTCTTATTCACACAGTAGATGTTTATTGTTTATTTATGTCTTTTTGAGACCTGGACTATGCAGTTCAGCCTGGCTTTGAACTCCCTTTGTAGCCCAGGCTGGTCACGGTAATCCTCCTGCCTCAGCCTCCTGAATACCGGGTTTACAGGCATGTGCTACCATGCCAGATTCATATCTATTAAGAGTCTGCATTGGTGGTATAGTGGTGAGCATAGCTGTCTTCCATATCATTAAGAGTTTCACTTATCCTTGCATTACTGACACTGGACTGGATCATCTTCTGTCGGGGCATCCCGCGCCTGGTAGGGTATCTACCTATACCCTGGGCCTCCATGAATGGTAACAGCCCCTCTTTCAGGTGTGACAACCAACAATGTTGGTAGACTTTGCCCAGAGTTTTTTTTTAGTGGAGAAAAAATGATCTCTAACTCAGAAGTACCTATGCATATATATCAGTACTTATTTTTGTATCAGGACTCAAACTCAGGACCTTGTTCTTCCAAGCAGGCATTATGTTTTAAACTCATTCTCACCACTAAGCCTGGTGAGAATGAGTTTAAAACATAAAAGTGAAGATGGTGGAGTGCTGTATTTTGGAGAAAGGGCCTCTCAGAGCATTGCCATCCAAACACTGGAATATTGCAATGCAAGGAGGACAAGGAGGGAAGAGGGACCTGGACCGGAAAACGATCAAAAGCAAGAGTTGAAGCCGGCTGGGAGAGGAAGAGAGAAACCTTAATGGAGGAGGTGGTGGGCTGCGCCTTCTCTTGGGAGTCGCTGTGTGGGAGGGGTGGTTCAAACCAGCAGGAGGGAGCAGAGGCTGCAGTGGGCTGCACTGGCTGGTGAGTAGGGGGAAAGGGTCAGTGGCTGGAGCCATCTGCAGAACCCTGCTGGGCATGGGACCCTGAAGACTGAGGGCGCCAACCAGTGGCCCCCTGCTGAGTCCAAGTCCACAGAAGGTGCCTGCCTGCTGCTGAAGGGCCTGGTCCCAGCCTCCCAGCCAGAAACTAGCCTGAACTTCAGGAGAAATCAGGGCTCGCGAGACCGTCCGTCCACTCCCCTGCTGTAGAGCTATCACAGACAGAAACTACATTTGGCTGAGGTGGGCTGCAGCTCAGGAAGTGTTCAAAGCCTGGGTCCAATTCCTAGTACAACAAAAACAAAATCAAACTCTGCAACAACGCTGTCTGGTGAGGAACTTCTTTGTAGTTGTCATACCCAACAGAGCACTGCATTTGTTACAGTTCAGCTTAAGGGCAAAGCAAGTTTTATTTGAAAGGTTAACAGTCGTTGTTGCCATGCCTGGGAAGCCAAGGGTGGGAATGAGGAAAATGTACTCAAATCTCAGGACACAGGTGAGTTTTGGGGGCGGCTAGGCTGCCTGTAATTACTGCAGAAGCAAGCCAGCTGTGGGTGATCTCCGTGCACTGTGGCATTCATACACCATGGAAGGAAAATGAATTCAGGTAATTTTAAGTAAAACCTAGGAGACAGCCATAATTGCAATTTTTGTACAAAGAAGTACTTTTAAAAATTGAGGTTTTTTTTTTAAATGTCAAATAATTTATCCACTATCATACCATATTTATGAATATTTTGTTTGTAATATGTTAAGACTGGGCTGGCAAGATAGCTCAGCGGTCTAGAGTGCCTCTCAGGGACTGCGGTTCGAGCCCCAGCACCACATGCCATGCCAGCCCCTCCCCACAGGGCGGGCTGAGCTCACCCCACACCCCCACAAAAAAAAGAATCCCTGATGTGTAGCGAGACACTGTAATAAATAAAGGAATTAAAAAAAAAATGTCAAGACTGACACTTGAAATGTTGATCCTACTTGTGGGTAGTTGTGGGTCTGGGCTAAGGCCGTTATTTATTTTTCACAGGGCCCGGGGAGATGGCTCAGTGAAATAAACACATCCCTGGCAAGCACAAGGGTCTGAGTTCAATCCCCAGATCTGCAAAAAAAAAGTTTCTTTTTACGCAAAAATGTTGTTTTTCTCCTACAAAGTTGAGAGACATGAAGAAAAGGTGGATTTAATGGATTCAAAGCCATCCCATGCCCGCTGTCCACTGGGGCACTGGTGTGACCTACCTACCCCAGAACCAGGTTAGAACTGACTCAGGAACAGAGCCAGGCACACGTGGGGCAAAGATGTAGAGGCCATAATGTCAGTGGGGAGAAGTTCATGTGCATTTGGGTTGCTATCCTGCTTCTGGATTTTTTTCCCAGTAGTGGATTATTTATTATTTTAAATTTATTTACTATGACAGGGTCTCACTATGTAGCCTATGCTGGCCTCGAATATGTCGCCATCCTCCTGCCTAGACCTCCTGCATGCTAGGATTGCAGGCATGTACCACCATGTCTGGCTCCAGTACTGGAATTTTGAATTCAAGCCTTTTTACTTTTCGAGACAGGGCTTTACTAAGTCTCCAAGTTGCTCAGCCTGGATTCAAACTTAGGATCCTCCTGTCTCTGTCTGGCTTTATCTTTGATTCCACTCATTCCTGATGGCTCACACAAAGGAGGAGCGAATATCCAAAACAAAGTTTGCTAGCTCAGCATGATGGTGTGGGCCTGTAATCCCCAGCTGTTCAGAAGTGTAAGGTAGGAGGGTCCCAAATTCAAGGCTGGCCTGGGTGAGTCAGGGAGATCCTGTGTCAAAAAGTACAGCCAAGTGTGGTGGCCCTAGTAATCTGGTCTTGGGATATAGCTCGGTGTAGAGTCCCTGAGTTCAACCCGCACTCCCGCACATGCACACAACTGAGCTGTGTGATGTACATGTACCAGCTCCCCACACAATGCAATAGTTATGTGCTGGAAACATGCACTAACAAACACAAAAGTTAAAATACTAAGGGGCTGGGGCTGTAGTTCAGGGTGAGGCCTTGGGTTCAATCCCCATTACCACACATATGCAGAAAACAAAGACCTTTTTTCTGCTCTTTGGTAATATAAATGATGACTAAAACAACCAAGAGTTTAAAGCACTGTAAGGATTAGTGATTGGTAACAATCCTAGGGCCAGACTGGACAAGGAATGGTAATTTGGAAAATAGGAGAAAGTCTCCATGCCGATCACTCTTTAGTATTAGCTGTTCTTGCAGCTGCATCATTCCCCGCGAATAAGAGGGAGAAAGCCTGGCACCCTGGGACAGTCTGAATTTAAGTGACAAAACCGTGCGACTGTTTCTGTGTGCTCTTGGAATCATGGTCTAGCTCTATCTCTTGATGTTTAATTTTTATCTTATAATTTTACTGTTGGATTTTTTCCAAGTGGTGGTTTTCTTTTTTTTTTTTTTTTTTGTCTTTTTGAGACAGGGTCTCACTATGCAGTTCAGGCTGGCCTTAAGCTCACTTTGTAGCTCGGGCTGGTCTCAAACTCACAACAATCCTCCTGCCTCAGCCTCCCGAGTGCTGGGATTACAGGCATGCACCACCATGCCCGGCTTGGTGGTTTTGTTATTTAGTAACTTTTTCTCTCATTTTTCCACCTCTGGCACGAGTATGAAATGACAGCGCTTGGATCTGGATTGGCTGGAAGTAACCAGCCCAAGAATGGGCTTCCTTGGCGTGAACAGTTCAGAAGTTTTACCTCTCTCGCTGCTGTGAGAGGCTGCAAACTGGTCCTGTGCCAATATCCATGGTCCACTTGGGCAGATGGCTCTTGCCAGGGCAGCATGAACACTGGTACAGCGGCTTGAAGTCAAAACTTGTCCTAAAAAATGTTTTTGAGTGCTAATGCAGTCTTGTCTTCCATAAGGGCCCACCCATGCTGCTTTGCAGTGTGAGCCTTGTTTGAATAGCAGGCGAGAGCCTGGATCTGTGGGCACTGTGCACATGGGGGGTCTTCTATGCAGAGCGATGACAGGAATTAATCCTTTTAAAAAAACTGCTTAGAGCCTGCGCTCCTCAAATAAGGCTTAAACACTCATGCTGAGAATCATTTTAAGCAGCATAGATTTCCTGAAATTACTGAATAATACCTGAAAAGTCAACATCTTTCACTGAAGTGGCTTTCATTAGCTTGAATTCTACTTAAGAGTACGACTCTGCAGTGATGGTCTGACGATCCCGTTTCCACTCTGCCCTTCGGAGTGCTTCCTGGAGGCAGCTGGGGAAGCTGCAAATGTACTAATTTTTCAAAGCGCTGGCCCATTAACCTGAGGGTGACTGAAAATAAGCTGCTAACCCAGTACTGCGCACGCCTGTATTCTCAGCTCCCTGGAGGCAGAGGCAGAGGGCCCAGAAAGGCCGAGGCCAGCCAGGCAACTTAGAATGACTCTATTTGGTTTTTTTCAAAATATATTTGGTTGTTAACAGGGTCTCACTAGACTCACAGTGATCCTCCTGCTTTCAGCCTCCCCAGATTACAGGCGTGTGCCACCATGCCTGGGCTCTGTGACCGGCTCAGCCACCCTTAGCTTGCCTAAACAGGTGCTTTAGTCTGCTATCTCACTGGCCCCCTAGAATTACCCTGTTCTTAAAAAACAAAAAGGGCTCCCAGCAGTGTTGCTCAGCACTCACTAGGTTCCTCAACAATGAAAAAAAAAAAAAAAATTTCTTCAGGAAGTGAAATACGGCCACCAGATCGGGGAGAGTTCCAGAGTAAGAAAAGTGAGTGCTGGCCAGATAGCTCAGTGGATTGAAGCACCTGTTGAGGCAGACGCAAGGAGTGCTGTGCCGGCTCTGTACCCAGAGTGCACCGGGACAGCAATTGAGACTGGGCGTGGTGGCGAGCGAGCCTGTGATCCCTGTGCTTGGGAGGCTGAAAATAGGAGGATCACTAGGAGTCCAACCTAAGAACCTGTACTAGATACATGAAAAGAAAAAACAATGTTAGAAAATGAAGATACAAAGATTGGTCTGCTTTTCATAGGAGAGTTATGAATAAGACCAACTTGCATTTTTAGTGCCCAAACAGAATTTTTTTTTTTGAGGCAGCATCTCACTATGGAATTCAGGCTGGCCTTGAACTCACTTTGTAGGTGGGATTACCGGTACATCCAGTTTAAATTTGTTTTTCAACTGACTTGAGTACAAATAAAATCCTTTCACAAATCAAGTTTACTCAGTAGCCAATGGCCTAAAGTGAAACTTATTTTTCTCACATGATTTTATTTTTGTTTTTTTCTTCTCAGCTGTGACTTCTCTCAACTGAATTTTTATTATGACAGGAAAAATTCCAACTATTTCTCCTCATGCCTGATGCAAAAACAGGAGAAAATATACATAGGTTATATATATACATACATCATAAAAGGCAGGAGACAAAGAATACATAGGTTAAAACAATTATATTACACATTCATTTCTGTGTTGTCAGGCGAACCCTACTGGCTCTGCGACAGGCGAGGGGCTGTGCAACCTCATGGTGCCTGTGACCGTGAAAGGAGCGCCCATCGGGGCGTGGGCCTGCGGCCTGGGCTCCACAGGTGGTCTCAGGGGCCAGCCCAGCTCAGGCTTTCGGTGTGAGGTAGAAGCACTGCTGTGACTTCACAGGTGAGTCCCTACTGCGTGGTGACGAGTTTCACGATGGTGCTGATGATACGGGAGCCCCGAGGACAGGTGCACAGGTCTATGCTTGGGTTTTTAATTTTATCCTGGAGGAGCTGGTCAAGTTCACCACGAAGTTCCTTTACTAACTCGGCCACCTACAACAAAAGTTGAAATATAACAGTGCTTGGAGCAACAGTGGAGGGCAGTTTATCATCGGGCAAGGTCACAAGAACTACCAGTTACCATACTTAGACTGGCTGGGGAAGGAGACTCGGTGTCTTGCGCATGCCTGCTAGTGCTCCACCTGAGCTGTGTCCTGGCTTTCCGTTCTTTCCGCAGTACAGGCAAGTGACTCTTGACCCTGAGCTATAGCCCAGTGCTTTTTCTATAGTTTACTTTGAGACAGGGTCTCACTAAGTTGCCCAGGTAGGCTAGAACTTGCAATCCTCCTGCCTCAGCCTTTCAGATTGCTTGGGTAATCTGTGTCTGCCACCATGCCACCTAGCTTTGCACTTTGGAAAAGAAGCATAGTTATAGGACCATTTCAAATCAAAGTTGCAAATGCTAAAATAAATTTGTATTTTTTAACATTTCTGAAATGTTTTGCCAGAGAATTCATATAATAAACAACTGAGACTTTTATTCTTTGTCTTTTTTTTTTGAAACAGGGACTCACTATGTAGCCCAGGCTGGCCTTGAACTCACAACCACCTTTCTGCCTCAGTGCCCAAGTGCTGGGATCGCAGGATTGTACCATCACTGCCGGGCTATGCTTTTTTAAATTTTTTAATTTTTATTTTTTTTTTGGCTATGCTTTTTTATAAATGGAGTTCTGGATACTGAACCGAAGGCCTACTAAAGAAAACACCTTGAGCCTCTTTTTTTCCCCCTTTTTATTTCTTTTTTCTTTCTTCCATCTTCCTTCCTTTTCCCTTTTATTTTCTTCATAATGGTTGAATCAAGGTAGTTTTTATCAATGGAACTTTGCTTATCCATGTTTCTGATTTACTACAATAAGCACAAAATATCTGTCTATGCTAAGGAAGGCCTGCCCTCACCCGGCCTTTGCGCCAGCTTCCAGCCATCCCCTTTCCTGGAGCCAGCCCCAGGCCGCCCTCCGCATCCTCAGAGCCCTACTGAAGACCCCTTATTTCCTCTGGGTTGGCTGTGTGCAGGAATGCCCTACACTTCACCTTAGCAGAGCCCAGGGCCTGGGCCTTAGGAGCAGCAGTGATTCCTTTACCTGATGGGAAGCAGCAACAAAACGGATCCAGCCATCATCCAAGGAGACGACGAACTCCCCCCTCTGCAGCTGCACATTCACTTGGCCTCCTCCAAACAAGACCAGCGGGTACACAGACACCATGCTGCACTCCCGGATGAACACCCGGCTGGTTTTGATCTTCTCGTGGTACAACAGGTAGGGGCTATCAAAATGTCTGACCTGCAAAACAAACCCTCAGAGCTCAGCAGTGACGTCACAGCACTACCATGGGAACCTCAGCAGTCCCCAAACTGTTACCATCTATTAGCCATCCCAAATTTATCTCCAGGGTGAGCCAGGCCTGTGTCAATCTGATCGGCGTGGCGGCCAGTCAGGGCACTGCTGGGGCACAGGCTGGGTCCCGGAAGTGTGACACTGCATTCTCCATCTGCCCCTTCCACTTTGGCACTCTTTCCCTACTCTGCTTCCAGCACTTTGAACCAAGCCTCTCTGTTCTGCCACATGCTCCTGTCATGTTTCTGTCCTGGCGCCGGACACAGACTGAGCCCCTCCAACGGTGAGCCGAACTACACTCCTCCCCCAAGTTGTTGGTTTTGTACTGCATCTCGGCAACAGAAAAGCTGGCTCACACACGCCAGCCAGCACCTCTCCCTTGCTCACCATCTCTATCTATATGTCTAATAAGCAATTCAAACGTTGCATGCTCGTGGCTAGAGATGTGGCTCAGTAGTAGAGCAGTTACCTAGCATGTACAAGGCTCTGGGTTTGAACTTAGGCGTTACCAAAACAAAAAAGTATAACAAAAAACAAAACAAAAAAGCTTTTCATAGGGCCTGTGAAATAGCTCAGCGGATCAAAGCACCTGCAATCAGGCACAGGAGCCTAGGGTTCAATCCCCGGGTTTACCATGCGGGCCCTGCCCCCGGGGCAAGCTAAAAGGGCAACTGAGATGGGCGTGGTGGTGCGTGTCTGCAATCCCAGCTCTCGGGAGGCTGTGAACAGGCTGATCACTACGAGTGGATCTAGTAGTGAGACCCTGAACAGCTGGTAGACCCTTCCCCAGCAAGAAAAGGAAAAGGTGGCACTGCCTGAACATGCTGATCAGCTGGAATCGAATTAAGACAACGCAGGACTCTAAGTGGCATGTGACTCCAGAGTTCTGATCTGTACAGTCCACACTGCGGATAGGGAACAGAAAGAGACCTGGGGGGCGGGGGGAGGGCGAGCAAGCGTGAGCTTTGGAGAGAAAGATTTGAAGCAGTCTGTGCCTACAGAATCAAGACACTGTGTATAGGGCTAAGGATTTAGCTTAGTGGTGCAGCACCTGCCTGGCAAGCATGAGGTCCAGAGTTTGATTCCTGGTACCTCCCCCAAAATGTTGCTGTCCCCTAATGGGCCAGGGGGTGTAGGTACACCACAGGGAGGGAGGTCAGCAATGGCAAATATCACATGAGAGGCAAGGATGAGGACAGGTGATGTCCTTGATTTGACAACTAGGAGACCACGAATGTTCTTGGGTGAGTTGGGGCAGGGGACAAATGTCCCATGGCAGCAGATGGAAGGAAGAATAGAGCTGAAGAAGGATGGCAAGAATAGGTCAGTGATAGCCCATGATTTCTTAAATCACTAATGCAAAGCATAATTTGACATCTGAAATCAGGCTTGAGCAGTTTCTTATATCCAGCAGAATTTCCCTGAAATGGAGGTAATCTTTCCAGAAACAGTCCACTTGCCCATCTGTGTGTACTTATACAACCTTCTCTAAGTCAGTGGTACTGCTAGGGAGCAGACCCAAGGGCTGTGAGTATAAAGCCAAGTTTGCCCGACTCGGTATATTTCTCACCCCAGGACCTGTTTTATACAAGGCCACCATTCTGACCTGGTAGTTCACTGATGAAGGGTGAATGTGGACATAGCCATCATTCTTGGTGACAAACTTCAATTCAATTGATTTTGGTTGCATTCTGACAGCTCCAGTACTGGTCTTCTGAAACTTGCCTTCTGGTGTCTTCACCTGAACAACAAATATTTGTAAAAGTAGATTATAATTACACATATTTCATTATAGGACTTGTCTCATGCATAAAACCAGTCTTGTTTGCCTAGCCTTGCCATTTCCTCCTTCTCATTCATTTTGTTTTCTTCTGAAAACAATATAAGGATCCCTCTTTTTTTGGTTGAGTGCTAAGGTGTGGTGGGTGCAGCGGTGCAGGGTGTCTGTTCCAGAAGACAGCCATGGGGCAGAGCTGCAGCCCCAGGCCAGGCATACGTTGTATGCAGGAAGGGTACATATACTTTTATCCTCACCCAGGGTGAGAGTGGTTATGTTGGGGGCACATGACAGTACCAGTATAAATTTAAAAAAATTTTGCCAACTTGCAAAGTAAAAAATCTTTTGTTGTACAGTTCTAGGGACTGAATCCAGCCCTGAGCTGCATTCCCAACTCTATTTTGAGACAGTGTCTCAGTGAGTCCTTAAATTGCCGAGGCTGAGCTTGAACCTCGAGCCTGCTGGAATTATAGGTGTGCACCACCACACCCAGCTTTTCTTTTTTCACATTTCTTTTTTGCATTGTATATTCATTCATGCCCTATGTCCACGTTTTTTTTTTTTATTAGATCTTGGGTTCCTTTTGTCTTCTACTGGTGAGTTCTTAAAACACAGGGTCAGAACTTTTAACTTTTTATTTTTGTTTAGCCTCAAAATAATACTATTTGTCATCTAAAATTTCTTTTTCGTTAGGGGGCACTCATTTAAAATTTCTTTTTTTGAGACAGGGTCTCTTGTGTAATTCAGGCTGGCCCCAAATTCATGGTGATCTTCTTGCTTCAGCCTCCTGAATGCTGGGCTTACAGGCATATGTCACCATGCCCAGCCATTTAAAATTTCCTACAGCACATTTAGAGTTTTGTTTCTACATTTTAAATTTCCATATAAATTTTCTCCATATTCCCCCTCCCCCACCGTTTTTGAGATAGGGTCTCACTGCATCTGTGATAGTTTGGAGGCAGAGATCTAAGCCAAGACCAAGCAAACAAAAGCAATTAAACACAGCAGGTTATACATCAAAGAGGTGATACATACAATACACCTATAGCTGGAGACCTGTCATGGCCCTAAAGGAACAGCTCACCTGGACCAGGCTTTTTCAAGGACTCAGAAACTCTCCTTCAATCACAGAGAGGCGCTGCCCACTGACCTCAAAACCTTCGCCACACTGGAAGACACCTGTACCTTTCTACAGTATGGAGGTCACCTTCTTTTGGCAGACCCAAGCTGTAAGACTGCTACCAAGAAAGTAAAGACCTTCTTCATCTAATTCGGAAGGCTGGATATAAAGGTGTCCCAGAAAAAAATATACATTTTCTGATGAGGCCAAATCTTTAGGTTTCGTTGTGAAACGAAGAGCACCAACTGGGCATCAGGGGAAAGCAGGTTGTCTGTGCCCCCCGCCCCCTCGTGCAGGTAAGAGTTCTTTGGGAGAGCGTGATCCTGGTGTCAGGGTCCCAGACTTCCCACTTATGCCTAGCCCCCTGTAGAAGCCCTCAAAGGGGGGAAAGAGTCCTTCCTTTGAGAAACTGACCAGGAAAAACATTTAAATGAACCCAAAAGGCCCTGACTCCAGCCCCAGACTTAGGACTGCCAGATATAATGAAGCCTTGCTTCCTACACGTCCATGAACAGCAGCAGCAACAGCAGTCCTAGGAGTCCTAAACCAGGTCATGGGGCCTGGCATTGCCCAGTGGCACCCTCATTAGGCTCTGTGGCTCTGGACTGGCCTCCATGCTCCAGGACATTGGATGCCGCCACCCTGCTGATCCTGGAGGCAGACAAGCTGCCTGAGGACAACTGACCGTTCAAGCACCACACTCAGTTATGACCTTAGTAACGGATCAAAGGAGGCACCACTGGTGGTCAAATCCAAGTCCTTTAGTATTAGGAACTCTTAGGAAAAAAATCCCTGGAGAGAGTAAACATTTGTTACTCCTGCTTGAGCTGGGAGCCTCCCTTTATGAGTGGATGAAGTATTCAAAAGCTGGAGGGGCTCACAGATCACCCCCTTGCGAAGCAGTTTTGTACTAGAAGGGGTCTGACAGCAAGACATACAGTGTTGACACAGGACTCGGATGGAAGCTCAGCCTCTGCCAAGTGGAACCTCAACCCAGAAGAGAGTGGAGACCCTGACAAGGGCTCTTATGAGCAAAGGATAAAAAGACTAATGTCATAAGTGCTTGCCTGGTAAGCGCAAGGGCCTGAGTTCAATTCCCGGTCTATGTGGATTACAATATGGTTTTGCTACATTACAGTACATGTTCATGGAGCACTATGTAGTGCTCTTAACTTGGGAGGAAAAGTACGAAAGAGAAATTTTACAGTTCCTAGATACAGCCCCTGATCCCTGTACAGGGATGAAAAAGTAACTGTCATGCACTTCAGGGGACACCTACTGGAACAGTAGACACCAAGGAAACCAAAAGACAGAAAAGCAAAACAGGATGCTGTGACAGCCCTGCAACCCAGGAGAGGGGCCCTGGCCACACTCCTTATCCCCTTCTCCACCCCCAGAGACTTCCAAACAAAATGGCGGACCCTACAACACAGAAACAACAGCCCTGCTCTGGTCACTCCAGAAGCTGACCAGTCCATGGACGGCCAAAGCTTGAGAAGCAGCATAGTTACAACCAACATAAAGCTCTTTTCCTTTTTGTTGTAATTGTTCCTCTTCCCAATAGGAATCTGACCTCCAATAATGGGGTAAATGGTAATGGCAAACTATTAAAACTCATGTACAGAAAACATCAAAGGGGGGATGAAACAGTAAAAAGATGAGTTTCCCCTAACTTCTCCTCTCTACAGGTGATATTCTTTATTCTAAAACAGATACAAACAGTAACTTTTGTCCCTGTAAGTTTTATAACCTCCTGTTTCCATCACACCCTGATTTGCCTAAGGAAGGCTACCAAGCTATGTTAGATTGTAAAACTGTCACAGCTTAACAAACTGCTTTTGCTTTACTTCTCTAAACTTAGCCACCCAAAAGTTTCATGCTGTTAGAGGGACCAATTCCTTTGCAATGCGCAAAAAATGGGAGCCCTTCTCTCCTTTAAGGCTCAGCCCTTTGGACACAAGTCCACTGAGTTGGTGTGCACCTAAACTAAATTAATCCTCCCGTTTCTCCAGTAGCCTCTTTGGACTCTTAATTTCTGCAATAGCTATAGGACTAATATTTATGCCCATTCTAATTCTTGGAATGTAATACTATGTCAGAAGGATTAAAAAGGCTCCTAATTTTATGTAATCAATGTGTTCCTGAGTGATATATCTAGACAGACTTGGAGAACTGAAGGACTGGAATTGCACAGCAAATACACTTAATGAATCTGTGAGCTAGGTGTATCTCTCTGTAAGATGATTAGGGAGCGCATCATACATGTATCACTTGGTTACAAGTCAAACAAGACACGGGAGCCCCCAGGAAAAGTGCTTGATTACCTGCACCACATTTGGATACAGAGCAGCACACAGCACAGCTGATATCAGCTTGGGATTCTCTGCATTCGAGTTTGCCTGCAAGAGAAATGGCATTAATTTTATAAGAACTTTTACCAAGCAATGTAGCTATTTCAGAGCATACTCTGAAACTTATAATTCATTTCATCTTTCTCTTAAAATATAAAAGAGCCTCTAATTTTTATTTGTTGGCTAGGAAACTTTCTGAGTTAAAAAGTTAATCTACTGAAACAGTAACAGAAGACGTCCCCTGAGGAGCCCATAGGGCCTTTCTTAGATCTGCAAAGAGTTCCAGCTGTGGGGCCAGGGGATGGCTCAGTAGAATAAGCGCTTGCCAGCACAAGGGCCTGAGTTCAATCCCCGTTCTGCAAAAAAAAAAAAAAAAAAAAAAAAAAAAAGAGTTCCGGCTGACTTGCGGTGGCTCAAGAGCCCTTGGCAGCCCCAGGGGACGCCAGTGGCCTTCGTATCAATGTAGAGAAAGATTCTGGCTCGTGAGGCATTCAGAATTTCTAATTGCTCTTATTATTAATTGTTTTTTTTGAGACAGAGTCTCGCAATATAGGTCAGGCTGGCCTTGAACTCATAACAATTCCCCTGCCTCAACCTCCCAAGTGCTGGGACTATAGGGGTGTGCCATCAGGTCCAGGCAACTGCTTATCATTACTACTATTATTTTCACACAGGGTCTCATGTAGCCCACACTAGCCTCCTCACTGCAGCCCACCAGCCTCAGCCTCCTGAGAGCTATGATCACAGGCATTCCCCACCACACCTGGCCTGACTTCCCTTACCAACACAGGAGACAAAGTTCATCTTGAAGTTATCTTCCTAATTATGAAAAGACTTTTGTTTGGACAACGGCTAGCCTGTTTTGGGAAACATTACTGGAAAGTTTTTTTTAATGAAACGCCACTGTGAAATAAAAACAAAACAAAACAATAGCAACAACAGAAAAACTCCTGTTTGCATAAGCATTATGTAAAAATTTTTGGAAAGAAGTGCATCAAGAATATCACACAACACAGATGTGGTGGCTCACAGCTATATTCTCAGCACTTTGAGAAGTTGAGGCAGGAGGGTCCAAAGTGTGAAGCCAGCCTAGGGAACTTAGCAACTTAATAAGATCCTGTCTCAAAATAAAAAATTAACAAAGAACTGGGGATGTAGTTCAGTGTGAAGCCCCCCCCATCCGTAGAATGCAAACAAACAAACAGACTTATACACACACACACTCACCTCCGTTCATAGGGCTTATGTGAAGAATATCTGCAAGTGGTTCTGACTTCAGATATTCTTTTATTTTCTTCTCTTTTTTTTAAAAAATATTTTAGTACAGGGTCTATAGGGTCTCACTATGTAGGTTGGACTCCTAGTGATCATCTTGTTTTCAGACTCCCAAGTGCTGGGATTATAGGCGCCCACCACCATGCCCAGTCTCAACTGCCATCTCAGCGTGCCCCAGGGGTGGGGATGGCACGGCGTGCTGGGGATCGAACCCCAGCCGCTGTGCTCTGCCTAAGCAGATCCTTTAGTCCGCTGAGCTATTTGGCTGGCCCTGACTTCAGATATTCATGTTCACACTGAACAGAAATAGGAAGAGACCACATGTTCCTACCTCTTCTCCTGTGGCACCTAGGACCCCGTCTCCTCCTTGGGCCCTTTTCTCAATTTCTCTTGCTCTGAGCCCTTCCTTTACAAACCCTATATCCGATAACAGCTCAGTGAATTGTCGTTTGAGGCTGGCCATTTCCTGGAAAAAAATGGAAAAATCTTTAAGAAAGGACATTCATATGCCAAAGATGAACATCTGTTCTTACAACAGCAAGGGGCTGTACAGCCATACAACTTCCCTGGACAGCAGCAAGATGCATACTGTCTTGTCAAATGGGGTGAAAGATGCCCGTCTGAGTTTCCAAAAAGGCAATTGCCACTTATAAAAACTGGCAGCCAAGCCAGGCATGGCGGCGCATGCCTGTAATCCCAGCACTCGGGAGGCTGAGGCAGGAGGATTGTTGTGAGTTCGAGACCAGCCTGAGCTACAAAGTGATCTTAAGGCCAGCCTGAACTGCATAGTGAGACCCTGTCTCAAAAAGACAAAAAGAAAAAAAAAGACTGGCAGAAAGATAGTCATATAGTAAGTTTAAAATTCCAGGAAACCTAGGGATTACTTATTTAAAGGTTCATTACATATTTATTTTCACTGGAGTTGGGGTAGATCTAATGTTCCTGGAAATTTTTAGGACAGCAAAAAAAGCAGCTGTGTGTGCCATGTGGTTTTCTGTTTTGCAGCTGTTTGCATCCTCTGTGCTCCTTAGCTGGGCCTGAGGGCTCGGGTCTCTCCAACTGGTTCTCTGCAGAACTTTCCCCCTTGCATTTTCAGCAGCCCCCAGCTATTTCCAGGGATGGGGGAGTTACTAGTTTTGATCCACACTACTTTTTGTTGCTGAGTACCAGTGTGAGGAAAACAAGGTGCAGCTCTCTTCTCCTGCGGCTTCTGCTCAAGTGTGGCTGCGTCCACACTGGTGGTCCCAGCTGTGGGTGGCTGAGGTGGGAACTGCTTCAGCCTGAGAGCCAGCAACCCACAGGATAGCGCAGCATGACAGCAGCACTTTAAGAAAATAGGAGAGAGTCTGTCGTGTGTGGTGTTTGTCTTGTGTGTGTGTGAATCCATGGGCTCAACCCCTACTACCACAAAACACCAAAACCAAGATAGGCTATGTATTAAACACTAAACAGGGAGATAATAAATTAAGAAACTGAAAATTAAGCAATACTATCCTGCCCCCCACCCTGCTTTTTAAGGTACTGGGGAATGAATCCACCCACATGTATTCCACTACTGAGCTACAGTGCAACCCTATTTATTTTTATTTCGAGTCAGGATCTCACCAAGTTGCCCAGGCTGGCCTCAAGATCTCCTGCTTTAGCCTGCTGAGTAGCTACGACTCTGAGTGTGTGTGCCACCACTGCCACCTACCCTGTCTCTTGATAACAATTTAAGTATTTTCTTGGAATGCCACAAATACACATGGATTACATGGCAAAATACAACTGGGATTAAACATATCAGAGTTTCTACTTTACAAGGCTCTGAATTTTGTTTTATTTTTGAGATGGGTCTTGCCATATAGCTCGCTCACAATCATTCTGCCTCAGCTGAGTGCTGCAATTATAGGCATGAACCCCCATATCTAGCTTAATTGTGATCTGAATAAAAATAATTCTACATTCTAAATGGAGTTTAGAGGCAAGAGGATTGCTGTGGGTTCAAGGCAAGAGCCTGTCTCAAATAAACTCAAACTGGAGTTTAATGAAAAGGGGAAACATTTGAACTAGTTGAACACAGAAAAATCTCTTTTTTGAAGAAAAATAATACATTTTAATGTATTAATAATAGTAATTATTATTACTATTAGTTATTATTTTTGTGGCCGGCTCAGCCCACCCTGGGTGTGGGGTTGGTGTGGCATGTGGTGCCTGGGATCGAACTACAGTTTCTGTGCTTTGCCTAAGCTTACCTAAGCAGGCACTTTAGACCACTGAGCTATCTTGCTGACCCTGAAAAACAATAAATTAAAAAAAAAAAAGGAATCAAAAATTACACCTGGCAGTGGTGGCCAGGCTTGTAAATGCAGCTTTCAGGTGGCCAAGGCAGGAGGATCATGAGTTTAAGATCAGCCTGATTACACTGAGACTGCCTCAAAACAAAAACAAACACTACCAAGGAATAAAATAAAATTTTTATATTTCAAGATGTTAAATAAAGACTTGAGAGAGTATGTATTACCAATAGCTATTCAGTTCAATTAATAAACTCCAATTAATGATAATTAAGACTTAATTGGCCTGGGTAAGACCTGGGTTTATTTTAGGTTTTTTGTAGTATCAGGGACTGAACTCACAGTGCAATATATCCCCAGCCAAACCCCCTTTCCATTTTCTGAGAAGGTCTCACTAATTGCTAAGTTGCCCAGGCCAGGACTGATCTAGCAACCCTCCTGCCTCAGCCTCCCAGAATGCTAGGCCTGTGAGTGTGCCACCACAACAAAAATATGCCAAGGTACTTATTTGTATTTTCAATCTCCTCTGGCAAATCTAACTAGTAGTGAACCATCATTAGTTTGCCTTCTCAGACCCCGAGGAGGAGGAAGAGGCCTAAAACACTGCCCTAGTGAAAAACATGGAAGATCAAACCTTTGTCTCTTATACACTTGCTGGCACACAGTAGGGTCTAATGCATATAGGTAAATGAAGCCTAGCTCAGTCTTAGTTCTTTGGCTTTGAGGTGTTAGCCTTCTTG
>PVKA01019101.1:0-34860 GCA_004027165.1 Ctenomys sociabilis | reverse complement strand
CTTTCTTTTGTCATTATGAGACAGAGTCTTAGTGTGCAGCTCAGGCTGGCCTTGAGCTCACTTTGTAGCCTGGGCTGGTCTCAAACTTGTAGCGATCCTCTTGCCTCAGCCTCCTCAGGGCTGCGACTACAGGTGTGTGCCACTACGCCTGGCTCTCTGCTATGTTCTTTAGGCCAAAGCAAGTCCCTGGCCCATTCAGGAGTGAGAATATAAACCCCATCTCTTGATGGGAGAAGCTTCTGAAATATTTTTATCAACAGTGGGACACAGGGAGGGGTGGATATCTGAAAATATTTTTGTAAGCAAGTAAGAAATTTGTGATCATTGATTTCTGTTTGGTATTTATTTATTATTAAAACAGAGTCTTGCTATGCAGTTAAGGCTGGCCTTGGTCACTGTGCAGTGCAGGTTGGCCTTGAACTCATGACAGTCCTCCTGCAGTGGTCTCCTAAGTGCTGGGATTATAGGTGTGTACCCCCAGGCCCAGTTTTTTTTTGTTATTTAGTTGGTACAGGTGATTGAACCCAGGGCCTACACACTAGGCTACGCGCTTAGCCCTTTTTAAAAAAATTTCTACTTTGATACAGGGTCTCATTAACTAAGTTGCCCAAACAGGGTCAAACTTGTGATCCTTCTGCCCTAGCTTCCCAGAGTGTGAGGCAGTGCCACTATGTCCAGCTTAACCAGACACTTTAAAGCAGGAATTAGCAGTAAAGGGCACATGACCTAGGTCATTTGTATTCTAGGCTGAGGACAGTTTTAAGAGTCTGTCATTGGGGCTGGGGAGATAGCTCAGTGGCATAGCGCTTGCCTGGCAGTCCCTATTGTGTATATAAACAACAAAGAGTTTGTCTTGCCACTTGCTTGTGAGCTCCTGGGATGGAAGGCTGTCTCAGTGGTGCCCTTTCTGAGGCTAGATCTAGAGCCTGCTTGAAAACTCGCCCCTCGGTCACGAATGAGACTCGAAAGCTCTGCTTCCGGCGCTGCTAGGCTTCCTCGAGGTGCCGCTGAGGGGGCTTTCACACACACAGCGTCGCCTGTTTGGAGTTGCGAAGCTAATGCCATCAGCGCAAGCTGAGCTGCGAAGAGTCCCAGACTTGTCTAAATTATAATTTGTTTGTTGGGCCTTGAGGGGGTCTGGAAAGCCTGTTCCAGATCCTCTCACACAACACACAAGCATGTTTTCCCAAGCTGGCACTTCTCTTCTGAGCACCGTTTATGGGGTGCTTTGCCAAGAAGGGAGGTGCCTTGCTGTGCTGCGCTTCCCCAGCCGTCCTGCCCGCTCTGTGGCTCTGCGGCCCGAGGCTCTGGGCGCCGCTTGGCTTTGCTCGCTGCCCAGCTGAAGGGTCAAAAGTCGGGCCGCAGAAGGGTGGGAGATGAGGGTCCGGTCGGCGCCACCCAGGGTGTCGCGGTGACTCTTTATCCTGGCAGAGGAGGCGATGGCCACCAGCGGTCCCAGCAGTCAGTTTCGTCCCTTCCTTTTTTTCCTCTTGGAACAGTGGCAGCAGCATCGCCAGGGCCCTCTCCACGACACCAAGGCACCGCGTCGTCCTCCTCTCGAGCTTTCAGGTTCTTCTTTTTTTTTTTCTTTTTCTTTTTCTTTTTTCTTTTCAGCCCTAGTAATAGCTTTGTTTAATTCTAAGATGCCATCATAGTGAACAACCTTAACTTTTATGCTACGTAATCATATTCAAAGCTTTATGTACTCTTGTTTATAATTATACAGTAATTATAGATGTTTATTGCCAAACTGATGACAAACACTATTTTGTTGAAAAGATCTTGCATTTAGGAGAAAAAATCTGTAAAGCCCAAGGCATTAGGCCACAACCAGTACGAGAGTTTTATGGAAACAATCAAGGGAAAAAATAAGATCTCATTTCAAAACACAGCATACTTGAACTAATCAAACTGAAAATAGTACTGTAACTCAAAATCTTTAAGATGGGAAATAAGACTACATATATGTGTATCTTTTAAGATTTTTTCATAATTGAAATTTCTCTTTTGTATTATTTTATTGAGAAACAGCAATGAGACAGTTTCAAAACTGATTAATAGGACAGTTTCTGAAATTAGGAAAGTGAAAACAGCAGGGTTCCTCTTTTTCTTTCTTTCTCTCTTTTTTTTTGAGTAACTAATGCCAATAATCTGAGCAGAAATTTTTAAATTTTTCTTTTGGTGTAATTATGCTCTTGAATTAAAGTTATGACTGGAACATTAATAAAATATCTCATCAATTTCAAAATTATGTTAATAAAATCAATTTTATTAAGTCCTTGTTTCTTGAAATCACCTCTGCATCTGAATAAAATGTACCACTATTCTGAAGTACATTCCTTTATTAATATCAACATGAGGCCTGACGTGCTCGGATACACCAAGCAAAAAACCTAAAGTTCAACATTTTTTAACCTGCCTTATAGAAATGTTTAAGAATGCAATTAATCCTTCTTCATTTGACAATAAATAAACAAAACTGAGCAGTTTAGGCAGGGAAGCTGTTCATGGGTCTCTTAACCAAAAATAGGGGAGTTCCATACAAGGTAGCATTCTGCTTTCATGTGAAAACAGAGCTAACATGAATGAAACAAAAACAGTAAAGACTAAATAATTTATAAAAATGGAAGCCACATTGGTGTTTTTCATCAAGTATAAGGTAATCTTAAAATCTTTGCTCCTGAAGTCAATTTTGGGCAACCACAGTGGTTAGCAGTTAAAGCAATTTCAACAAAATAAGAAGTCATCAAAAACAGACTACTTGTCTGAAAGAGCAGTCGGTACCTATATTGTACAGATTGAACTTCCTGGTCATCATCACTACCATTTATAGTTCATAGTATCCTTTTATAAATTAAGAGAATTTCATTTATGTTCCATAGCATGATGACCAGTAAAGAAGAACAAAACAAAACAACAAAAAAAGTAAACCCTCATGCCTATATTTAGGATATTGTATTGTATAACAATTCAGAACACTGAAAACAAATTAGTCCTCTTATTTGATAGGCAAATAAACATTTCAAAAGCAAAATGAAATCCAATTGTGTGGTGCATAATGTAGGTCAGAGTGGAGTCTAGCGTTATGCAGACATTTGCTAATAAAGCTTCCTGTAGGACTCTTACACATAAACATGGGCAAGGTAAGCACAGACTAATTCTGTGAGACCTCTTTGAAATTGAGAGTCTAAAACACAATGTATTTTTCAGGTAGGCACTAAGTTATTCTAAAAATTTTTCACAATGGTTGCTCTGACATTTCTGTCATCTGATACTCTACATCAACAATGCATGTGATTTGCTGAGAAAAAAAAAATCCCCCCAAGCCAAAACACCATTCCAGATCCTGTACACTCAAATATATCACTCTCAATGGAAGTGCTATCAGCATAGTCTTTGCAACTAGCCCGAAGTATATATTTAAGAAGTTTTTATAAATTGTTTGTGATGTTCATTATGTTTAATTCTTACGCTGAACTGTTTTCTGATGAAGGCAACATTGTGCTTTATGCAAGAATGGAAACCTCAAAATAATCATCAGAAAGCTGCTAAGACTCATGGGAGAACAAGCAAGGATGGACCACAGATATTAAGATGAAATCCACAACGTTGGAATTATAAATGTTTAGAGTGGCCCAGAATGAAAGACAAGCCCAAGCCACCAGTAGAAGAATATGGTCCAAAATGTATCCTTAAAGTTTTGTCACAACTTTCAGCCTGAATGGTGAGGACTGATCTTCAGGTCAGGCCTAGAGGACACCAACATGAACAAGTTGAAATCATCGCGGAGGGATAAAGTTCGATAGTTTGTGATCTTCACACAGTCTAGTGAAAAAACTGCTGTAAGCTTGTCTTTCTCAAAATGACTGAAAGTTAGATGTTGCAACAGATAATTTTTTTCCAAAATCCTGAACTTAATATATGAGAGAGTGTAAAAGGATCACTGGGCAGGAAGAAGGTAGAAAAACTCTACAATAGATGCAAAGATCCTCAAGATGAAAATAAAATTGGAATAGATGGTATACAGCAATTCTGTGATGACCTGGCACTTGATCCAGCCAGCGTTAGTGTTTTGATCATTGTGTGGAGGTTCAGAGCAGCAACGCAATGTGAGTTCTCCAAGCCAGAGTTCATGGATGGTGTGACAGAGTTAGGATGTGACAGCACAGAACAGCTAAAGGCTCAAATACCCAAGATGGAACAAGAATTGAAAGAACCAGAAATGATTTAAGGAGTTTTACCAGTTACTTTTTAATTTTGCAAAGAATCCAGGACAAAAAGGATTAGATCTAGAAATGGTCATTGCTTACTGGAACTTAGTTCTTAATGGAAAATTTAAATTCTTAGGCTTATGGGATAAATTTTTGTTGGAACATCATAATGCTGAATACCAAAGGATTCTTGGAATCTTCTAGACTTCAGCACAATGATTGCAGATGATGTATCTAATTATGGTGAAGAAGGAGCATGGCCTGTTCTCATGGATGACTTTGTGGAATTTGCAAGTCCTCAAATTGCTGGGACAAAAAGTACAACAGTGTAGCACTAAAGGAACCTTCTACAATGTATATATTCTGTACAACAAATATAATGGAAAAATGCACAGTCAATTTCTGCTGGCTGGACTGAGCTTCCAGGTTCTCATAACTTCCTCTGCATGCTGGAGAGATGGCTCATTGGAATAAGTGTTTCTCTGGCCAAGTGCAAGGGTCTGAATTCAATCCCCGGTTCTGACAAAACAACAATAACAACAACAAACCTCCTGTGCTTCCCTGGTTCCTCCGGTAGCTTCTACTCCAGTGTCATCTGTGCTTGTTCAGATGTTTCCTTTCCTTTTCTGTCTTTCCATAATGATTAAAAATTTCTAATAAAACAAACTTGTGGAGATTCCGCAGGCTGCCTGAAGTTTGATGTTCTATGTGGTCTTTAAAATCATTTTAAATGGCGCTCAGCTGAACATCAAAGATCTGAAAGGGGAATCATTTAGTACAATGCATATTATGGAAAATTTAAATAATAAACCCGACTCATTAGTTGTTGGATGTGAGTGACTAAGTCAGTTTAGTGAATAATGCCAGGCTAGTAACTTGACAAGTAGTACACCTGTGAAATGGTGAACGAGACATGTAAATGGAACTTTGGAAGCTGTCTGCCTATGTTCACTCTGTGTATCACTTTACTAAAAAGACTCTTTAGGGATTGGGGAGATGGCTCAGTAGAATAAGCACTTGCCTGGCAAGCACAAGATCCTGAGTTCAGTCACTGGTACAAGAAAAAAAAAAAACCTTTAGAGGGAAAATCTGTGATTCTAGACAGAAATCCATATAGAAGGAAGACCAGAAATCTGTGAAGTCTAATTTCCTAGTGTCTTTACATATAAGGGCAGGGAACTGCCTGGATTCCACAGGCCTCTAGGCTGGCCTTTCCCTAGCACCTGAATGCTAGCTATACCTGCCTCTGGATTGGATTTATAGAAGTAGCTTCACATATCTGGGTCAGCCATAAGTTGAGAGGGTTTGGAAAGGCAGTCACTTCTCAATGTGGAAGCACTGCCCCAAGGAAGCTGGGGGCCCGGGTCCATGTGTCCCATCATCACTAAGTTATAGCTCTGAGTCCCTTTTGGGGAGCAGTCTAGAAGTCAAAGTATGATCCTGGGAAGACTTGTAGCAAGGTTGGCTTTGGGGATGGGCTCTCACGGGGCTTCCAGATCTACTCAAAGCCTCAACTGTAGCTGACGAGAAGCAGCCAGCAATGCCGTCCTGTCCTGAGAAGTCTAACATCATCTTTTCTTGCATCAGTGACAAGGATTTGAATTGGCTATTTTCATTCTAAGCACCCCAGTTAGGAAAAAAGTCACACTATACCATCTGGAGGCCCCATTAATCCTTCAAGAAAGAGACTTCCCAAGAAGTTCCAGGGATGGCTTACCCTGATGAGGGGCCCAGAGGAGACCCTGCACCTGAACTGTGACTTGTGTCATGTGCAGAGGAAGATGAGAGAAGAGCAGTCGATTAAGTGGAGATCTGGTGTTGGATGGGTAGCTCTGAAAACTCCTGAGGAAAGGCAGCTTGGGCACCATGTCCCTCCAGGAGTGACCTTGTCATAGGCTTCATTTAATTTTACCTTTGAGAGAAAGTTGACATCAGTGAACAACAGATAGAAGAAAGCAAGGGGGCATGAATAAGGATTTCACTCATACCTAGATGTTACAGCACAAGCTTTTCAATTTAGACATTCGGCCTCTCATAGAGATTTTTAATCTTTAGAGAGACTCTGATGTGCTAGCATTTTCTGGTTGACTGTTTTCCTTTAGGAAACAATTCTTTAGGAACAGAGGTCCAGAGTGAGAGGCAAAAGCAATTTGGAGCCACAATTTTTCTGAGATAGCTAACACTTCCACTTGAAATGATCACTACGATAAAGAAAAATGTACTTTCTTGGTCTCTGCACTGATTTTAATCATTTTTGAATTTTATTCTATAAAACATCTTAAAAATGACCAGTCTTGATATTTTTTGATAGGTGTTTCTAAATGTTCACCACCAAATTTTTTTAAAATGTTTTTTGAATCACTCAAGTTTGGCAAGTATGGGGAGTGTGCACATTAAGGTAACCTTCTTGGCTTTGGTTTTTTATTTTTGATTTCTTCCTTCTCCTTAGCTAATCAGGTCTCAGGTCCTACATACTGGGGCATTCTCCATCCATCCATCCATCCGTCCATCCATGCATCCATCATTTATTCACCCATCAAATGTTCATTGAGTACCTAATAGATGAAACCTTCTACCTTAACCTGGAAATATTTATTCTCTAACTATTCACCAGTGCTTTCTATTGACAATCTCTAATATTCTTTGATGTATTTGCCATGGAAGTGACCTGCCCTGTTGAGCTGCAAGGATATCTTTTATATTAGTGCCTTGCCTCTCTGAGCTTATATAAAAGGTAACTATCAGATTAACCTGTAACTGGTCATTTAAGGGATATAAAATGATACTAGCTTCTGCTTAACAAACACAGCACACTGGGCATTTTGTGGTCACCCAACAGAGATGATACGGATCCCTCCACCCACAATCTGGCTCAGTTGTTAGGACCAAAGGGGACCAAGAGGCTTATTGTTCTTATAGTGAGACTTTCTGGGGAAAACAAGGCAGCATCCCCAAGTGACTGCAGAGAACAGGGAAAGGAGGCTGCCTCAGCACGTATGGGGTCAAGGTGGAGCTAGGGTGGAGGGCGTCTTGTAGTGTGAACTTCTGGTGCCATGGGAGGGCACTCAGGTTTTCTCATCAGCTTGCCTCTAAGCTTTACCACATGTAGCATAATGTACAACTAGTTTCCTTTTTAAGGCTGAGTAATATTCCACTTGTATGGCTCTACTGTATCTTATTCATCAGTTGATGGATATTTGTGTTGTTTCCACATTTTGGCAATTGGGAGTTATGCTACACATGTTGATGTACTATTTCTCTTTAAGACTGTGTTTTCAATTGCCTCTGGTTATACACTCAAAATTAGAATTGCTGGATCATGTGGAATGTCTCTTATTGCAATTTCCCTTTGATGTCCAGCTGATGACTAAAATGTACAGTGTTTCATTTAGTTGAGTTTGAACATATGTAAGCCATCATGGTTTTCTCTGAGGCCCATATCCCAAGGCTGATATGGGAGATAAAGTTCCACTGAGTGACTCACTCAGCAGGGTTAGAGAAGCAGAAGGAATGCTCTGGTCAGAAAATGGAAGGACGTGAGTGGTATCTCGGGAGGCTTTGTGTTGGGCTTTAGTGCACACAGAGAGCTGTGTGATGTTGGTTTGTATTTTGGAAACCTGTGAGGGGCTCTTTACCACAAACTTTTGGATCAGAAATTGTTTTCTCCATGGGTCAGACCACTGGGTCTGTGAGTCTATAAAAGTGTGCAGATGGGGCCAGTCATAGGCCTATAGTAAGGTGATTCCCTGCAGTTCAGCCAATTGTGGGGCCCTTTGAGCTCCTGCCTTTTCAGCAACATCCTGGTTAAGGAAGGAAAGCAGCAACTTCCTAGCAAGTTCCATACTGGATGTGGCTAAAGTCTGAGACAGAAATGATACTGGTATGTTTGAGAGGCATGAGTCATTTTGACTAAAAGAGAGGGGACCAGCAAACCAATCCTTCCGTGGCAGTATTAATGTCATTTAAAAAAAGGGGTGGGCAATGTCGGGGCTGCTGGGATTCCCCTCCAAAGATACATGATGTCCCTTTCGCGGGGAAGACAAGGTGAAGCCCAGAGGCTGCTAAAACAGGCTCAGCATGGAAGATATTTAGTTACACCTATGATCGATTGCAGGGCATTTACCAGTTACTGGTTGCATGAAGTCAATAATTTAAATAGTGATTATTGAGACGGTGGAATAGTGAGGGGCAGGGAATGAGCCTGTCCAATGCTTGAAATCCAGCAATATAGCAATAAGAGGAGGAAAAGGAAGAGAGAAGAGGGCCCCAGGGGCCCAGCAAGGATTTGAAGAGAGAATTAGAGTCCACACGGAGAGTGAAGAGAGGGGCGGCGATGCAGAAGAGAGGGTGGCGAGCGGTGCTTTCTCCTGATCCTGGCATATGGCATGGGTGGGAGGCTTGCAGCTGCAGAGGTGTGGTGACTGTTGGAGATTTGAGAGGACTCCACAGAGAAACACACCCGTGGAATGAGCTGTGGACTCTGCAGTGGCTGGTGACTTATTTGGGCTCAGATGCCACCTTCCAACCAGGAGAGGGCAACTGGCCAGTAGCCTTTTTGGAAAGGGGCCAAAAGAAGTGAGGACTAAGAGAGGCTTCCGGGTGCTCCATCTGCAGGCTCTGGGTGTTGGGGGTTGCCGGAGGTCAGATAGTCAAGGTCAGGCCAGCAGGGAGCAAGTTCAAGCAGGTGGGTGGGAGCCAGTCGAGCTGTTGCAAGCTGGAAAACTCAGATCCCAGCCTCACAGCCAGAAACCAGAAGCAGCCTGAACTTCAGGGGAGCTGAAGGTCCAGGTCGCTAGGATTGTCCATCACAGCATAATTCTGTTGCTGGCTTGCTGGGATTAATTGACATATATCTGGAGTCTGTTTCTTCTGTCAACCTGGACAGCCAAGATACTCTGGAGCAAACAAACATTTTTCTGCTTTTTTTTTCTTCCCTACTTGCTTTTTTACTTCTAAATTTTTCTTTTTCTTGATTTCATTTTTACACAAATGAGAACATTGTTTCTAGGGTTTTTTTTTGGTCCTGTCCTTGTTTGTGTCTCTTCCTTCTTTCCCTCCTGTCTTCTTCAACAGTTCCTGAACCTTGTACAATCTACCTTGTTCTCCAGTCTAGCTTCTATTCCCTTTCTCTTCTTCTATTTCTCTATTCTCCCCCTTAATCTTTATTTTTATTTTTATTTTTTTTAAGGAAGGAAGTGTTTATTTAGCTCACAGGGGAGGTTTCGGTCTACACTCGGCCGGCTCCCAGGCAGTGTGGCACATGGAGGGGGCAGCAGTTCGTGGTGGCAGAAAACAGTAAGAAGCAGATGAAAGGGCAGCAGCTGGGGCTTTTAGCCAGCCTCTCTCCCCTCCTTGTATATTTTCTGGCAGCCTCTTCAATGTCCCGTTCACAGTACTGTGGTTTTCTTTTTTTTTTTTTTTTTTGTTTTATTGAAGTACAAATATCAATGAGACAGTTTTAAGATACCTTGACAAGATGGATTTGATAAATTAATACATTGCAAACTGTTTCCATAATGTTTTGGTATCATAGAAGGTGTATACATGATATTATACTTACAGACATTATTACACCATACGTCTCTTATCAGTAAATTAAGAGAGTGTAGCTGTTTGCGTATCTTATTTTTTATACCTGAAATACATCAAAGATTCAATAATTAATACTTTTTACCTTGTTATTTTCCAAGTGGTTGTCCATAGTATTAGAAGCCGACATAATATCCTGTCCAACCACCATTAGTGCAAATCTTGCCTCTCATAGAATTATGTAGAAGCAAGGCATTATCTATCCCTACTGTACCGTCCATACACACACATCATGATTCTTCCTTTCTATACCCCTTCCTTTGTTTGCACCTGTCAAAGATGGGCACTCCATTGTCATTCAACTAATTTAGGTGCCTGAACTCGATGACACAATCCAACACAGTCCAGCATTCCACAAGAATAGTGAGTTATCTGAAGAAGTTGTCAACCATAGCCATTTACAGCTTAACTTATTATATGGCCCCGTGGTGTATACTTCATTTTTGTACTTTTCTGCTGGATGGTTAAGACCTAGATAGAGCAAGACCTATATACCAACACATGTACTTTATGTTTCTTATGAGGTCAGTGAAGTCCCCTCAGGGTTTATCTTGTAGTCCTGTACCTTATTCTGTAGATCCTTTATCTGTGTCATCCATGTGGATAAGTCACGGTCAATGCTTGACCAGTTTGCTCTCTGTGAGAGCCTGAGGGAAAGTTTTCTCTCCATGTGACTCTCCCCAGGCACATTATAGAACTTTGATCTCTTTCCACTGTGGCTCCATAATCTCCTTGTTCAGAAAATTTGGAGCTCAACTGAGTTTCATGATGTTGCAGTACAGGTTCTCCAATGTCCTGAGTCTTCGCTGACCTTGAAAGGCTAGGGCCAAAATGTTGGTTGGCCTTGCGGCTCTTCTATTTCTCCAATTTTGATCTGTGAACTTAGGTTGTTAACCATCCAGAAGAAAAGCTGATTAGTATCCTGCAGCATATGCCATTCACTTTGCCTTATCAGACTCAATTGTTTTTAGTTGTTGTTGTACGTTTCCATTTGTATTTCTGCTTTTCACTTCTTATACTAGGGAGACTATACAATATTTACACATGTGTGTCTGGTTTATTTCACTTATGAGTATATGTTCAAGTGGCATCCACTTCAGTATAAATGCTTCAAGCTTATCATTCTTTATAACTGATTAATATTCCATTATATAGAAATACAACATCTTTTTTAACCATTCCTCATGTGATGGACATCTTGGTTGTTTCCAAGATTTTGCTATCACACATTGTGCTGATATGAACATAGCTACACATATATCACTATGATGTAATGTTTTCAGTTTCTCTGGGAAAATTCCCAGTAGGGGGATAGCCGGCTTGAATGGGATTTCTAGTCCTACTCTTCTGAGAAGTCTTCACACTGACCTCCACAATGGTTGTACCAATATATATTCCCACCAACAGTGGAGAAGTGTTCCCATTTGTCCCACAGCCTCTCCAACATTTGTTGTTGGTTGTTTTCTTTATGATAGCCATTCTTTCTGGAGGGATATAGTATCTCAGTGTTGTTTTTATTTACATTTCACGGATGACTAGTGATGTGGAACATTTTTTCATGTATTTATTCGCTTCTTTAATTTCGTCCTCTGAGAAGTGTGTATTCATCTCAGATGCCCATTTCTGAATTGGGTCTTTAAATTTGAGGGCCCAATTATAGCTCAGTTCTTTATATATTCTAGACAGCAGACCTTTGTCTGATTGCTTATTAGTTAGGATTTTTTCAAAATTTGTGGGTTGTCTTTTCACTCTGTTGACAATTTCTTTTGACATGCAGAAGCTCCTCAAGAAGAGTTGATCCCAGTTGTTGATTCTTTCAAGTGTTTCCCGTGCGAATATATGTTTGTTCATGAACTCTTTACCTATCCCTATGTCTTCAAGAGTTCCTCCTACTTTCTCTTCCAGGAGATTGAATGTTTCTGTTTTAATGTTTAGATCTTTAATCCATTTTGACTTTAACTTAGTGAACAGTGATAGAGGTGGGCCAAGTTTTAGTTTTCGGCATTTAGAAAGCCATGTTTCCCAGCACCATTTGTTAAAGAGGCTATCTTTCTTCCAGTAAATATGATTGGCGCCTTTGTCAAAGATCAGATGGCTGAATGTGTTCATAGATGCTTCTGCACCTTCTAATCTATTCCATTGATCCTCAGGTCTATTTTGTTGCCAGTACCATGTTGATTTTATCACAGTGGCTTTGTAGTATAATTTCAAGTCAGGAATTGTGATGCCTTCTGCCTTGTCTTTATTGGCCAAGATTGCCTTTGCTATTCTAGGTCATTTGTGGTTCCAAATAAATTTTAGGAATGATTTATCTATGTCTGGGAGGTATGTTGGTGGCAGTTTGATAGGGATTGCATTAAATCTGTACAGCAATTTTGGGAGTATGGCCATCTTCTCGATGTTGCTTCTTCCTATCCAGGAGCATGGAATATCTTTCCATTTTCTGAAATCCTCTATAATCTCTTTTCTTAGGGTGCTGTAATTTTCCATGAAAAGATCTTTGACTTCCTTGGTTAGGTGAATCCCAAGGTATTTCATTTTCCGTGGTGCTATTGTAAAAGGTATTGTTTCTATTGTTTCCCTTTCAGTGAGCTTGTTGTCTGTGTAGAGGAATACTATTGACTTTTGAATATTGATTTTGTATCCTGCTATGCTACTGAATTCCTGTATCAGTTCTAGTGGTTTCTTGGTGGAATTTTTGGGGTCTTCCAAGTAAAGTATCATGTCATCTGCAAATAGTGATATTTAACTTCTTTATCTATTCTTATTCCCTTTATTTCTCCCTCTTTCCTAATGGATGTTGCTAAGGATTCCAAGACTATATTGACTAGGAGGGGTGATAGAGGACATCCTTGTCTTGTACCTGATTTAAGAGTAAAAGATTTGTTTTTCCCCATTTAGGATTATATTAGCTTTTGGGTTGTCATAGATGGCTTTTATCAAGTTAAGGTAGAGTTCATCTATTCCAATTTTCTGTAGGACCTTGAACATGAATGAGTGTTGGACTTTGTCAAAAGCTTTCTCTGCATCAATTGAGATGATCATGTGGTTTTTAGATTTCAGTCTATAAATATAGTGTATTACATTTATAGATTTTTGAATATTGAACCATCCTTGCATGCCTGGGATGAATCCTACCTGGTCATGGTGTATGATCTTCTTGATGATTTGCTGTATTCTATTTGCCAGGATTTTGTTGAGTATTTTTGCATCTATTTTCATGAGGGAGCTTGGCCTGTAGTTCTCTTTTTTAGTTGTGTCTTTCCCTGATTGTGGTATCAGTATTATACTTGCCTCCAGAAATGATTTTGGGAGGACTTTTTCCCTTTCAACTTCATGGAAGAGTTTGTGGAGTGTAGGGATTGTATCTTCTATAAATTTCTTGTAGAATTCAGCTTTGAATCCATCAGGACCTGGACTTTTCTTTGTCGGTAGGCTTTTTATTATGTTTCATATTTCGTTGGCTGTTATTGGCTCATTGAGAGTTGTTACGTCTTCTTGATTCAGTTTTGGTAATTTGTACCTTTTGAGGAATCTGTCCATTTCTTCTGTGTCTTCTATTCTGTGAGCGTAAAGGTTCTCGAAGTAACTATTGATAATCTTCTGAATTTCCACTGAGTCTGTGTTGATTTCACCCTTTTCATTCCTTATCGCTTGTACTTGAATTTTCTTTTGCCTCTTTTTGATGAGGTTGGCTAGAGGCTTATCAACTTTATTTATTTTTCAAAGAACCAACTTTTTAATTTGTGGATTCTTTGAACTGTTTTCTTCATTTCAATTGAATTAATTTCTGCTCTAATCTTTACGATTTCTTCCCACCTTTGCGCTCTGCGTTTCATTTGCTCTTCTTTTTCTAGTTGTCGGAGGTACAACATTAGGGTGCTAATTTGTTCCTGTTCTGTTTTCCTAATGTGTGAGTTCATAACTATGATTTTCCCCTAAGAACTGCTTTCATCGCATCACATAAATTCCAGTAAGTTGTACTTGAATTTTCATTGAATTGTAGATATTGTTGAATTTCTTGTTGAATTTCTTCTATGACCCATTGATTGCTGAGTAGGGTGTTCTTTAGTTTCCATGAATTCAGTGGGTTTTTCTGGTTTCTTTTGTCATTTAGTTACAGTTTCATTGCACTATGGTCAGATAACATGCATGGGATAATTTCTATTTTCTTGCATATACTTAGGCATGACCTCTGGACTAGTATGTGGTCTATTTGGAAAATGACCCGTTTGCAGCTGAAAAAATGTGTATTCAGCTTTGGTTGGGTGGAACACTCTGTATATGTTCACTAGGTCCATTTGTTCCAAACTCTGGTTCAGTTTTGCTACTTCCTTGCTAATTTTTTGTCTGGTTGAGCTCTTTTTGAGATAAGGGTGTGTTAAGGTCTCCTGTTAAGATTGTGTTCTTAGACATTAAGTTTTTCATGTCCATTAAGATTTGTCTTACATAGTTGGGTGCTCCTGTGTTTGGTGCATAGGTATTTATGAGTGTTATTTCTTGCTCTTGAATTTTTCCCCTGACCAATATATAGTGGCCTTCTTTGTGTCATTTAATCATTCTTGTTTTGAAGTTGAGACTGTCTGAGAACAGAATTGTTACCCCTTAACCTTTAAAAAGGTTTTCCCCACTGAGGGTAAGGTTGTCATATCAAGGAGATACTTACTTATATCCTATATAATTTTGTGGCTTGTATTATATTTGGCTATATGACTGTAAATCTTGTTAATGTTTTTAAAGGTGGCAGATTAATAATTACCACAGTTTGTCATTTTCTTGGATATGTTCCATGCTATTGTTATCACTGGTTGTACTACTTTAGCCAAGGTGACATAACTGCTCTAATCAGTTGTTCCTTGTAGCTAAGCCTGAGATTGCTTGAGCGTCACAAACAACACTATAGGCTAGTGCCAAAGAATCCAGAGATAAGCCAAATAGGTAGCAGTTTCTCACTGGAATAATTAAGTAAGTAGGATCTTGTAGAAGACTCAAAATCCAAAAGTCAGTTACACCTGGAAGACATCTCTGAGAAGTAGTCATTTGTCCCGTCCAGTGGGTCAGTCAATGAGGGTCACCTGGGAGAGGAGCAGGGAGTGGAGGAGGGGCCAAAGACAGGAGAGGTGAGAAATGGAGACAAGACAGGATTCTGATCAAGTTTCGTTTATTGAGGGAAGTGACACAGCTTTTATAGCAGGGGAGAGGAAGCATCACTGATGACGTGGGCATACTAAGGCAATCTTACAGGCTAGAGGCACTCATGTGATACATACACTGGAGGAGTATGAGGCAGGAAGTCATGATGTGGCAGCTTTGCAGGAAGAGAAACCTATTTCATAAGACAATGGAGGCTCCGGGGCTATCATGCCTCCCACAGTTATTTCTTAAGGGCTCTTCGCACTAGCAATTCTATTATAAACAACTTAAAAGATTCAATGCAAGAATTAAATAAAAATCAGAAAATAAAAATCAGAAGATATGGATGCAAGACTTCCAGCTCACCAAAGGCAAACCTAGGAGGGAATAAGGTGAAACATTTCAAAACCCACCTGCTTGTGGATTCTCTGAAGTGGAAACAGCAGATCAATTAAAGCAAATAAATAAGACTGTAGAGAAAAACATCTGAAATAATTTCTCAGATAGATTTAGAGATGACAACCATGATTAAGGGCATGTTGAGTGAATCTAGAGAAGATACAGTAAAAAAGAAGAATTTAGAAAAATTATGGTAATCATGAATGCTCAATTTGGGATTTTTTTTTTTTTTTGGTGGAACTGGGGGTTGAATTCAGGCCCTTGTACTTGCCAGGCAAGAGCTTATTCTACTGAACCATCTCCGTGACCCTCAACATGGGAAAGAAATGGAATCCATGCAACAGATTCAATCAGATATCCAGGAGACTAAAAGTTCTATTGAAAATATGTGCACCAGAATTAACCAATGGGAGGACAGAACATCAGATTTGGAAGGCAGGGTTGCTGTTAGTGATCATGGAAAGAAAGATTTCTTTAAAAACAGCAAGGGATCCTGAAAAATCTATCCAATGGCAGCTAGATGATGCACAGGAGAAGGATGTAAAATTGATCAACATCAGTGAAAAAGCAGGAGATCATGCAAGTGCCTTTTAAACAGCTGTTCACAGAAGTAGTAGCAGAAAACTTCCTTGGCAGGGAAGAATAATTTGACAGGCAGATAATTGAGGCATATAGAACTCGAGCTAGCTATGATTAAAAAAATCTACCCAAGGCATATAATAGTTAGGATTCCAGAAATTCAACACAAGAATACAATATTAAAAGCTGTTAGAAAAGGAAACAAATCAATTATAGAGAAAGCCCATCAGAATCACAGAGGACTTCTCAACACAAATTCTTAAGTCAAAGAGAGCTTGGAGTAAAGCATTTCAAGCTCTAAAGGAAAATAACCTCCAACCCAGATTGATGTACCCCACAAAAAGTATCTTTCAAAATCGATGGAAAAATAACAGACTTTCATGGCAAAGAATACCTGAAGAAATTCATGACCACCAAACCAGCACTTACAAATGTTCTGAAGGGCATCACAGAAAGAGATAGTGAGGACTACAATTCTATGAATTCCAACAGAAAGAATCCAACAGGTCAGGAAAATGATTAAACAGGGGAAAGAAAGTGAATGAACAACAAAAAACAAATATGACAAGGAAAAGTCAATAAATAACATTTATAACCAACATTGCAAATGGCCTCAACTCACCAATGAAAAGAAACAGATTGGCAAAATGGATCAAGAAACAGGATCCAACAGTATGCTGCACACCAGAAACCCACGTAGCTCAAAAAGAAATTCATAGACTGATAGTCAGGTGGTAAAAACAATGCTCCATGTGACAGGAGCCCAGAGAACAAAGCAGGGAAAGCTATTATGTTTGTAGACAAAGTGGATTTAAAGCCAAAACTGATCAAGAGAGACAAAAAGGTCACTACAGCCTTGTAAAGGAGACAGTCCAAGAGGAAGAGATGACAATCATAAATGCATATGCAACGAATACCACTGCCTCCAACTATCTAGAACAAATATTAATGGACATTAAAAACCACTCCAAAAGCACTTGTACAATTGTACTTCAGGGCTTTGATATCCCACTGTCATGAACACACAGATCAACTGGACAAAAATTCAACAAATATCAGAACTAAACCACATTTTGAACAAAGACTTAGTAGATATCTACAGAGTGCTGAGCCCACACCAGCAGAATACACACTCTTCTCAGATGCATGTGGAACATTCTTCCAAATAGACCCCATACTAGCACACAGAATATGCTTAAGTAGTGCAAAGGAACTGGAATTATCCCATGTACATGATCATAATGCAATGAAATTGGAAATACGTGGCAAAAGGAACCACAAGAACTTCATAAACGCAGGGAAATTAAGTAACACCCTCCTGAACAACCAGCGTGCCACAATTAAAGAAGAAATTAAAGAAGTTAAAGATGAAATCAGGATAACAGCAGTGCAATATACTAGAACTTAAGGGACCCAAAGTAGTCTTATGAAAGAAATTTATAGCATTAAATTTGCACATCAGAAAAATAGAATGTGCTCCAATAAATAAACTAATATTTTAAAATTTTAAATAGAATATATAATAATAATAAATTAGAAATGATACAGATTTCACTAAACAAAATAATATGAATTTGTAGTATTTATTGTATCACATAGGGTTGCCTTCAACTTATTTTGATCACCAGGTATATGCATGCAAAATTGAGAAAAGAAAAAAGTTATAAGAAATTAAGAAGAGAGAAAGAAGAAAAAAGTGAGAAAAAATTAAGCATTAACTGCTCCTTTCAATTGACTAGCAGAAATCTAGAACAATTATCCAAGTCATCCTGCATGCATACACAGATATATCACCTCCCCTTCTCCTGTCCTCCTCATTTCAATAATTTCTTCCTTTTGAACATTAGTATCTATTGTACACTTCAGATTTTATTTTCTCTTTCAGATTCTTACACCAAGGAGCCAATATGATGTTTGAACATGCAGGTCTGGTTTATTTCATTTCAGAGTATGGTCTCCAGTTGCAGCCATTTACTGATAAAAGCCTCAAATTTATCCTTTTTTATAGTTCAGTAATACTTCATTATGTAAAAATAGCACATATTCTTTATCCATTCCTCAGTTGATGGCCATTTGGCCTGTTTCCAATAATTACCTAACAAATTGTGCTGTTCTAAATATATGTGCATATATATCGCTGTTGTATGATGTTTTCAGTTCTTCTGGAAAAATGTCCAGGAGGGGAGTAACTGAGTTGAACAGGACCTCCAGTCCTAGTTTTTTGAGATATTTTTACACAGTAATAACCTAATATTGAATCTCAAGTTTTTAGAAAAAAGAAGCCTGAGTCAAGCCCAAAGCTGGTACAAGAGTGGAAATTATAACAACTGGAGGAGAAATTAATGCAATGGAGACTAAGTAAGCAATACAATGAATCAAGTAATCTAAGAATTAGTTCTTTTAAAGCTTAAAATTAACAAACTCTTAGACAACCTCATCAATAGATGAGGGGAAAAAGCCTCAAATCCATGTAATTAGACATGAAAGGATGAAGTTATAATGGATCCTGAAGAAATCCAGAAGATTATTAATCCCTACCTCAGGAACCTGTATTCTATTAAGATGGAAAACAGATGAAATGGATTCCTAGATATATATGACTTAGCACAGTTGAATCAAGAAGATATAAATATTCTAAATAACCTGATATCAGTAAATGAAGTAGAAAATTTAATTAAAAATTACCAGCCAATAAAAGCCTGGGTCCTGATGGATTCACAGTTGAGTTCTACAAGAAATTTAGAGCAGATCTAATGCCACATCTGAAACTATTTAACGCAATTAAAATGTGGGCAATATTCTGAAACTCATTCCTGTAAGCCAGCATTGCCCTCATACCAAAACTAGAGAAAGATTCAACCAAAAAAGAGAATTACACAAATTAGAAATGTAACACACCATATAACAGAGCCATTGACAAAAACCCTAAGACTATCTCGATAGATGCAGTAAGAGCATTTGACAAAGTCCAACAACCATTCATGATAATGCTATAGAAAATTGAATAGATTCTCAATGTTATAAAAGATGTCTATGACAAACCAACATCCAACCTCACACTAAATGGACAAAAAGTGAAGGCTTTCACTCTAAAATAGGAACAAGATAAGGATGTCCACTATCATTGCTCTTATTTAGTATAGTAATGGATATATTTATTTATTTTTCTGTAATTAGGAGAGTGTCTACAGGGTTTAGGGGGTCTACAGGGTCTCACTATATAGATCAGACTAGTAGTGATTCTCTTGTCATCAGCCTCCTGAGTGCTGGGATTACAGGTGTGCACCACCATGCCCAGTCTCAATCACTGTCTCAGTGCACCCCATGGGCAGGGCTGGCACAGCACACCAAGGAACAAACCTCAGCTGCTACACTCTGCCTAAGTGGGCACTTTAGTTTGCTGAGCTATAAAGCCAACCCTAGTTCTGGATATATCAGCCAGAGCAATTAGACAAAAGAGATAAGTAAAAGGAATAAGAAAGGAAAAAGTTAAATTATCATCACTTGCAGACAATATGATATCCTACATAGAAGACCCCCAAAACTCCACCAAAAAAGATTTCTTGAATTAATAACTAAATTTAGTAGCACAGCTGGATAAAAAGCCAACACTCAAAAATCAGTAACAATCCTGTACACAACAGACTCACTGAGAGAGAAATTAGGGAACCCACACCCTTCACAACAGCATCCAAAAAATGAAATGTTTAGGAGTCAAATCGATCAAAGGAAGTAAAAGTTCTGTACATTGAAAACTACAGTACTCTGAAAGTGGAGATCTAAAAGGATATCAAGGGCTAGTCAGATAGCTCAGTGGTTTAAAGCACCTGCTTAGGCAGAACTCAGGAACTGGGGTTCGATCCCTGGCACCACAAGCTGTGCCGGCCCCACCCCCGGGGCGCTCTGAGATAGCGAGTGAGACTGTGTGTGGTGCCACACATCTGTAATCCCAGCGCTTGGGAGGCTGAAAAGAGGAGGATCACTACGAGTCTGATCTACGTGGTGAGACCCTACAGACCCCGTCCTAAATATAGTAAAATTAAAAAAAAAAGGATATCAGAAAATGGAAAGGTATAATTCATTCTTGGGTGGGAAGAACCAGTATAGTGAAAAGGGCAGTGTCCAGTGGTGTCACACAGATTTAATGCAAATACCAATAACTACTTTAGTGATTAGCGAAAAATCTTCAAATTAATTTGGAACCAAAGAGACCCAGAGTAACAAGAGCAATTCTGCCAACAATGGCAAAGCACGGGGCATCCCTGACTTGAAAATTGTACTGCAAAGCTTCAGTGATTAAGAACAGCACACCCAAGGCCACCCGCCACGCCCAGCGGCAGCCTTTGTCCTTGGTGTTGGGGTCTCTGACTTTCTGGCTTCTACCTGAGGCCCTGACGGGCCCGTGCCTCTCTGTGGGCAGAAGTGTCCTGGACATTGGTGGCCACAGTGTCCCCACTGCTTGTAGCTCACCAGGTGCATTGCAGTTCTCCGCTGGAGTCAGCTGCGGTGCAGTACACTCTGTAACTGAGCTTGGTTGGTGTTCTAACCCAGGAGCGGATTAGCTAACTCTGTGCATCCCTGGGGTAATTCAATGTCTGGACTCGGACACAGCCCCCTGCCCACAACTGTCCACTGTGCACATCCACTGGCCGCAGCTATGAGGACTGAGCCTGCTGTCTTTCCCTGTTCAGGGCCGTCTTGATCTGCTAGCGACAGCTCAGGGGGCGTATTTGTTCACTTAAGCACTTCTGGGAAGACAAACAGTTCTGTGTAATCCCTGAGGTAGCTTTAATTTTATAAGTGCTTTTAACCCTTGCAGAGAAAATCATCTTGCTTTGTATGTAAGAACTTTTTAAAATGAATAAATACAACACTACCCACAAAAGGCACTCCTTCAAAAAAAAAAAAAGAGACCCCAGCACCAAGGCAAAGGCAGCATGGTACTGACAAAAATACCAGATCTGAGGATCAATGGAGCAGATTAGAAGATACAAAAATAACTCCAAAGACACTCACCATGGAGAGAGACACATTGAAATGGATCAAGGGTCTAAATAGAAGCACTAAGTCTGATGACATCGGTGTAGGTGAAGACTTTTTTTTTTTTTTGTGGAACCAGGGATTGAACTCAGGCCCTTGCACTTGCCAGGGAAGCACTTATTCCACTGAGAGTCATGCAGGAAATATCTTGAAGAATCAAAAACTGGGATCTCATCTTATTAAAAAGCTTTTGGACAGCAAAAGAAATCACCAACAAAGTGAAGAGAAATCTACAACGTGGGAAAAAGTGTTTGCCAGATGGATAAAGAACTCAAAACAAACAAGACCTCCCAAATTTAAAGACCCTACTGAAAAATGGAGATCTGAAACAAACAAACAAACAACAACAACAACAACAAAATCCAGACAGTTCTCAGATGAAGTAGAAATGGCAAACCGATGTATGAAAGAATGTTCGACATCATTGGTCATTTGACAGATAAAAATTAAAACAACACTGAGATTCCATCCCCCTCCAGAAAGATTATTTTTATCAAGAAGAAATCAACCAATAACAAATGGTAGCAGGGCTGTAGGGAAAAAGGGACGTTTCTCCACTGTTGGTGAGAGTGCAACCAGTGTGGAAATCAGTATGGAGTCCTCAGAAAACTAGGATTGGAGGTTCCCTTGGCCCAGCCATTCCCCCTCTTGGTATCTTCGCAAAAGAAGTACTAGCACCCTACCATAGCAGTATATGTACACGCGTGTCCATAGCAGCAAGTCTGTAATTGACAAACTTGGACCCTGTCTCAAAAAGACAAAAAAAAAAAAAAAAAAAAAAAAAAAAAAAAAAAAAAAAAAAAAAAAAAAAAAAAAAACTTGGAAAGAACCAAGAAATAAATTGGACACGCACATGCAAATATCACATGGTTTCTCTGTATGAGACAGCAAAAGTGTCAGTAAGGACCAAAATGTATAATAGATATTGTGAAACAGGAAGAAGATCTTCAAATGGAAAGGGGAACTAGGGAGGGAGATCAGGCAGGGAAGGAAAGGAAGAGGAAAAAATGAATAGAGAAAATGGAAACAAACTTTTATAAATAAGGAGGGCAGGAAGCAAAGGGGGTGGGGAGAAGAATCGAGGTATGTCAGGTACAGGTGCAAATTCCACCTGGTAAGCATTACAGTGATGTATATCTAAAATATACCAATAAGATTAATTTTAAAAATAGGAAGAAAAAACAGTGGCTGTTGGGCCAAAGGGCAGTGCCGTGACATCAGGATCCCAGGGGCCTTGGTGATGAAACCTTCCTTTCTTCCAAGGCTAAAAGAAGATCAAATTACATTTTTTAATGAATAAGGGTGAGGGTGACTCCTCCCTTTTAGCATAGATTTTGCATAATGCCTTACTACTATTTGTTATTCCCACACACTGCAGATTGACTCCTGAGCCTCTGCACTGGGCTATAGCTCCAATCTTAATTGTTTTTCTCTAAATTTTGAGGCAAGTTCATATGAAGTCACTAAGTTGCCAGATTTAAACTTATGATCTTCAAGCGCTGGCCAAAGCTCAGTGGATTAAAGCACCTGTAAGCAGGCACAGGAACCGGGGGTTTGATCCCTGGGCCTGCCATGCCGGCCCTGCCCCCTGGGGCACACTGAGATGGCAATTAAGACTGGGTGGGGTGACATGTTGGCTTGCGTCTCTAATCCCAGCTCTTCGGAGGCTGTAAACAGGCAGATCACTATGAGTCTGATCTAGTAGTGGGACCCTAGACATCCTCTAGACCCTTCCCTAAAAATACAAAAAAACCCAAAACAAACAAACAAACAAACAAACAAACAAAAAACTTGTGATCTTCCTGCCTCAGCATCCAGATGTCCGAGCTCCAGACATGTGACACCAGACTCAGGTTGGATCAGGTCTTAGTAAATATCCAAGTGGGTCAGTGGAGCCCCACTTTTGTTAAACCAGATCTAAGTGTGAGACATTTGATTTATCTTTATTGAATGTTGGGTCGGACAATCCATGCCTTGTAATGGGGTATTCTATGACAATGAGTCTTGACTATGGGGAGTTTTGGAAGGACAATATTTCTGATTGTTAAGGAGAAACATACCTATTGGTCTTTTTTTTTTTTCTTCTGGTGCTGAGGTTAGAACCCAGGACCTTGGGCATGCTAGGCATGAGCTTCATCCCTGGGCTACACCCAATCCTCCTCTTCTATGTTAACGCTCAGTCACTCCTGTAGATTGCAGGGAGAGCCTTGTTTATAGTTAGTAGGGTCCCCAAGGATAACTGAAACATGGGACCCAATGGTGAATAAGGATGTGGAAGTTTGCCAACAGGTTCATCTCAGCAGATGTTAAAGTCAGTTCAGAATCTATGCTGTAGAGCTACAAAAGCCAGCCTGTCCCTTGTCTTCTTATCATATAAATTATTTTAGTAAATTTTGTATTCCCAGTTGAGCCAAACTGTGGATCAATCTTTCAGTATGAGTTTTTGCTCATTTATCCACATATTATTACTGTTATTGATAGTGGTTACTGCATGGATTTGAAAGAAAACGTTGCTACCTTGCTTACGTTTAGAATTTTCTTCCCCCACATAGCCTCAAATTAATATAGTCAGGACTAGGAGCCTCCCTTGTGGAATGGTTGCTTTGCTGAATCAAAGAACCCCAGGTTTAAACTGAATATAAAGTAACCCTTTGGCTGTGTCATGGGAGTACCCAGATGCTTTTCTTCTGTGACTCTTACAGTGGCAGAGGCAGAGGCAGCAGCAAACCTGTTCTGTGGGGTCTGAGTCAGCCATGCGCTTGTGGGATCATGACTTCAACATGTCCTTTGGGGCACAGGGTATCACCTTGGTCCCTGACCCCTCTATAGAATGGGGTTAGAGTCTGCCTGAGGCATGCTGTGCACTGTGGCATGCAAGTGATCCTCCTGTTTACAGCCTCCCAAGTGCTGGGATTACAGGTGCGGGCCACCACGCCATCTCATTTGCTATCTCAGCCCGCCCTGCACGCCAGGGATCGAACCCCAGCCGCTGCATCTGCCTAAGCAGGTGCTTTCATCCGCTGAGCTGTTTGGCTAGCCATGTCCGCCTATTCTTAACACTAATTATTGAAACTGCTGCAGTACGTCAGTTAAATACATGAGCATGCTTGGAAGAACGCAGCAAGCACAGCGAGCGGCGTTCAGCTCGCAGCACTAAGTAACACCAGCCAGCGGCCGCTCCCAGGCACAGCTGCCAGCAGGGACGGAGGAGGGCAGCTCCCGGGAGCAGTGGTCAGCGCCGGGCGCGCTGCTCACAGCCTCACGTAGGGGCCACTCTGAAGAGGTGCAGCACTCGCATGCTGGAGCTTTCTGGAGAGAAAGGGGAAGCCATCCTAGGCAGGTCCCGTGTGGTTGACGGAGAAAGGAGGGGCGGCCGTCTTGGTTCCTTGGCGGCAGAGGCCAGGGCTGGGGAGACTTCCTGTGCACAGGCGGGGCTCACAGGTGTTGGACCTGCCACCCACCGGATTTTGCACGTCGTGCTCAGATGTAGGCAGAAAGATGAGGTGGAAAAGATGCCCGCTGGAGGTTGGTGGAGTTAAGCGCCCAGTCAGATTCGGACTCCACTACAGACACGTCTCCTTTCATTCCCATCCTACAGAGGAGGAACCAGCCTTAGAGAACTAAATAAGTCACATAGCCATGAATATAATAAAATAATGCGTCTGGAAATTCAACCCAAGTCTGTCTGACTTCACAGCCATTCTCTGTATAACTAAGCTACATTGCCTCTCAGGAGGAAAGGAGGGGCCCCTGTTCCTACAGTCTGGGATCTACAAGTTCACACAGGACACAGCAGTTAATCAGGGCACAAATGAGGAGTCGGATGATATCAGAGTTTAAAAGCTTGAGATGCATGCTGACTCTAGACCCGTATGCCTTGGTCTGGTTTCCCGGAGCATCTCATTGCAATGCTGTGTGCTCTTCACACTTGAAGTTGCTGCTACAGCAGTCTGTGGTCTGCAGTCAACGTCATTAACAAACGTTCTTAATGAGGAGTGGGGAGGGGAGGAGCAGGGATGGGGCCTTTGGACAAATAGTAAGTGGCAGGCACACACCTTTGCTTCTAGTTTTTTTTTTTTTCTGTTGCTTTTAAGTTCTTTGTTTCAGTAAAAATTAATCAACTTTATTGGTACAATTTAAGTATATACAATAATCACATTCATCATAGATAACTTATACATAAATAGCTCACACGCTGTTCATTTGTCTTTTATTCCTTCCACCCCCTCTTCCTTCAACCTTCATTTATAAAATATTGCTTGTTTTATCCTTCTGTTTCCATTCTTTTTTCCCTTTCCTTCCTTTCCCCCTCTCTAGTTCTCTTTTCTTTTTGAACGACTTCTCATCTCTTGTATAACTCGGTTCTTACTGACACTTGCAGTTTCTCCCACCAGGAAGACAATGTGGTATTTACACATATGTGTCTGACTTACTTCATGTAAGAGTGTGGTCTCAAGGTGCATCCGTTTAGCAATGAAGGTCTCAAATTTACCCTCTTTATGTCAGCTCCACATATAACAGCAAAAGGCTAATATCAAGCACATATAAATAACTGAAAATAATCAGATCCCTTAAATTCAATGAGCCAGCCTTAAATTGGGCTTTTGAGATGAATACACACTTCTCACAGGAAGAAGCCAAAGTGGGAAGATCACAGATGAAAAAGCCCCACAGGTTATGTGAGAATACAAATTAAAATCATGTGGAGATTCCATTTCACTTTGGACAGAATGTCTGCTGTAAAACTTCAACCAAGAACAAATTCTGGTGGGGCTGTGGGGAAAAGAGGCCATTTCTCCACTGCTACTGGGAGTGTGCAGTTGGGCAACCACTGTGGAAAACCCTGAAAGCCTAGGATTGGAGGTCCCGTCTGAGCCGGCATCTTCCTTCTTGGTGTCTTCCCGAAGAACTAAAAGCTTCCTACTGAAGCAGTCTATGTGTGCACCGCTGCGTCCCAGCTGAATCTTGGAAACAATCCGAGTGCCCATCAACTGATGAAGTGATACAAAAGATATGGGTTTTTTTTTTAACACAATGAAATTATTTCTTTAAAAATGTGACTGTAAAACTATACAAGGAAGGCATATTTGTTTGGCATCTATTGTTCCAACCAAGCATCTCTATTGTGAAGTGGGGCGCTTTCTCAGTGATCCGTACGCAGTCCTGCCAGCAGCATCAATAGCTTCTGTGTCCTACTGAGATTGTCACCGATAGAAATGAGACAGGGCACAAGATGTGATCAATGGTGAGTGTTTAAATTAAAAACTTAAAATAAAATACATATTTCTATTAATCCCTCTGAAAATACTGCCCTACACTTCAAACACACTTTGGGGACTTGTGGGTTAGCTCAGTTGTTTAAAGCACCTGTTTTGGCAAACTCAAGTCAGGCGCAAGGGATCGAGGTTTGATCCTCAGCTCCACAAGCCATGAGACCTGTCCTTAAGGTAGCCTGAGATAGCAAAAAATAAAAAAAAGGAAAAAAAAAAAAAAGGGAAAAAAAATCCTCCAAACACACTTATCCACCCTTCTTGCCATGTTTGGACGCCATTCTGGAAGTCTTCCTCCATGGCCATTGTGACTTTGGTAGGAGGAGCCAGAAGTCTCACTGTGCCTGATTCAGTAGATGAAGTGGATGAGAACCCACTGTCATGCTGCTCTTTGAAAAAGATTGCTGTGAACATTCTAAATTGGTTCAGACTTCGAGGCAGCCACAGCGCCACAGCTGAAGACCCCCTCGGAAGAGGACTTCCGAAACTGCTCCAAGAAGAGGCAAGAATGGGGCTTAAGTGCACTTAGAGAGAGGGGGAGGTAGTGGCAATACACGTTTTAATTTAATCATTAAAAATGTAGTCATTGACTTTTTCTCGGTCACACTTGTTATGATTTGTGTCCAGTTGTCCCCCTAAAGCCTCATGCAGTTATGGGGCAGACTTCTAGAGTTTGTGACTAATTCATGATCCAGGGATTATGGGTGTGAGTGCTTCTGGGATTACGGCTGTGAGTGCTACACTCGGCCTGGAGCAGAGAGCCTGAATGCAGCATAAGGGAGACAGGCTTGCCCTCTGCCACTTCCACTGCTGCTGCTGCTCCTCCCTCTGCTCTTTGGTGTTTTCCACCACCATGAACTGCAGCCTTCTGCCCTGTACCACTAACTATGAGCTAAACAAACCCTTCCTTCCTTAATTTTGGGTGTTAGGTATTTTGTCCCAACAATGAGAGAAAAGTAACGGAGACAACACTCACCTCTCGTTGTGATGTCAAAGCAGGCCCATCTTGGTTTACATTGAGCTAGGCTGGATTGGGAAGCATCGAGAAATAAAAGCATGTTGAGATTATGGGTGGTTTCACTTGGATGCTAAAGCCACAGTGGTTCCTGGGTGCCAATTGCTCATCAATGGGGACATAAGACAAGCAAAGGGCAGAGAGGCGACTTCCACCTCAGTAGCCTGATGTAACATCTTGCAGTCTAGGTGCATTTCTTGAGAATAACCCTATATTTGGAAAGGAAGAAAGCACCTGAACTTGCCTTTGTTGCAGCCCCCAAGTTGTGTCTTGCAAGAGCCTACATCTTTGTCTCTTACACTGTCAAACAACAGAATATCTGTACATTAAAGGATGCCTTGGAGAACACAGTACCCTAGCAACGATCAACTGGCTTATGCCTTGGAGTGGAGGCATCGATAAAGCAGTGCCTTTACTGAATAACTTCATCCACTGTGAAAGATGAACATTTTCCCTTGATATTTTAAAGCAGGAATTGTGGTAATCTCTCTTTCCTTTGGTCTGCAACTACATGGAACTACTAACACCTTTCAGTGTAGAGCTACCTTCTGACACCTTTGAAAGAAGCATTTCCTTTTAGGGGGTCTCTTTGGAAACATCTGCGGCTGAAAAGTTTATTTTTTTCAGGCATAACTTTAACTGGAAAAGATGTCTGGGTATGGAAGGCCGCGTCTGGCGTGTGGCACGACACATATGGCTTCCTTGCCTTGCGGGAGACTCATTCGCACTTCATTACGGTCTACAACTGGCATGGAGACGCAGCCAAAATCCTGAAAGGAGTCGCGTTTAGTGCCATGGAGGCTGGCCTTTTGAGGAGCTTGTGTCCCAGAATCGATGCTGTCATCAGGAGCCTCTTGCTTAGATGCACTGTCCTGCTAGAAAACATCTTCCCAAGTTCTTGACTGAATAAGGGGCAGAATTTTCACTTTTGGGAAGAGCTCAACAGCTCCCTCTTAGAACAATTAGAACTGAAGTTCTTTCACTATAAGTTCCTTGGAAAAATGTTGCTGGTCATATGAATGATGTAAGTGTTTCCATTCAAGGTCATTCGGTTGCTATGATGATAGTTGCAGAAAATCCATGATGCCTTTTGGCCAAATAGTACCCTGTACAGAGGGGAAGGTCCTCAAAGTTTGTAAAAAGCACTTCTGCAGACTGGCCTTGAGGATGACAGAGGTTTATCAAGTTTTTGGTGCATGAGGTCCGAAGATACTGTGAAACACTTACCCTCAGACTACCTTCAAATCTATTCATAAATTTATAACTTTTTCAGTCATTGACCCAGCTTTATGAACTTAACAAAAGAAAACAGACAACATGAATTTAATTGAAAAAGTCTGGGGACTTTGACACTTTGCTTACATAACCTCACTCTCACATAATAAAACAAGGAATGAGAAAGTTAATTTTGTCTATTCCTATGTATTTTTTTGGGGGGGGCGCGTTCTGAGTTTTGGATCCTTGGTAGCATTTAAATGAAAATTTAAAATTGATCTGGTATTGATATCAGAGCCTACTCTAGAATCACAGCCTTTTACTCAAAGCAAGCAATGTAGAGTTTTCATTAAAATGTGATTTTGAGAATAACAAAAAATTTTGTTTTGTTTGCAGCATTTATATCTAGTCCCTGCCGAATAAGTTATAAAATAATGAGCCCAAGGCTTTAAAACATAGATTGCCTTTAACTTCTATTTATGTGCAGAACACGCATCTCCAATGTGGAACATTTTAAATGCAAAAGTTTTGGTGTGTCTATTTCGGTGCATTTTCTGAAAGGGAGGGGCTTGGCTTTTTTCAGGTCTTCAAAAGAGCCTGCGGCGCTCATGAAGGAATGGGCAGCCACACACAGGCTGGCAGGTGGGCTGCTTGCCCTAGCCTCCGTCCCACCTGGCTCCACTCACTCCCCAGGGCACTTGCGTCCCTGGCACGCCTTCGTAGCCCAGCCCACCGCAACACGGAAAGCTAAGAAGGCTGATAGCTCAGCCCCTGGCCCTTAAGTCAAGCAGTGCAGCATTAAAATTATGTATAAAGTTCCCGAAGGTAAACAGATTTCCATCTGAACGTTATTGCTCTCATTAGCATCAGCTGTTTTCATTATAAATCTGCTGAGGACTTCTTTTCTAATCTAGTTCATAAATTATGCTTATTACCTTCAGACGTTGAAAAGAACTTTTTTGCTCCCAGTGTCCTTTTCCCTTTATGCCCATATTTACTCTGCTCTTTGGTGATGAGCTGAGTTCGACTACAGTGTCAGCCTCCGTCCCAACAGCTCCTTTCTCATCTCCCAGGCTCCCCACGGCTATAACTTCTGGTTCTTCCACTGCTGCCGTGTGCTCTTTGACATACCTTAATTGTAATAGCTGCATCTTCTTTTCATTGTTATTTTCCATCTATTGCAAGGAATACTGCTTTCCAATTACATTAGCAATATAAAGTTTCCTAATTAAAAATGTATTTATGTTGAAAAGTGAGTTGATTTAAGGCAGAAATTGACAAACGTTTTTCCATAAAGGGCCAGAGAGCAAGTAACTGGCTTCGTGGGTTAAGTGGTCTCTGCTCTGTCCACAGAGGCCTGCTGCACAGCTTGAAGCAGTGGGATATCACAGGAAGGAATACAGCCACACGTGCCCTCAGCCAGGGTCTCCTGGGTCCCGCTGTAAAGGCAACTGTTATGAAAACGAAAGTCTGTACTCCCAGCACCAGGGAGGCTGAGACAGGAGGATCATTGCCAGTCTGAGCTGTCTTGCAAGACCCTGAACCAAATAAATAAGTAAAAGATTAAAAACCAAATCTGGGTAGGAAGTGGCTATAACAGGAAGCTGTGAAGCTAAAATCTAAGTGTCCAGAGTTCAAGTGATCTAAGCTGTCACCATGCTCCAGGGGTGTTTCTCTTGCGCAGCTTCTGTGCTGCAGACCACCATTAGACTGGGGATTGAGAACCCCCTTTCATAGAGGACCTTGGTCTACACAGCGAGACATATAATTATAGTAAGCTGATACTGACAGTGGGCTGTGGGAGTAACCTCCGAGTGTCATTAGACCGTGTGTGTGTGTGTGTGTGTGTGTGTGTGTGTGTGTGCATTGTGTGTTCAGATGTAGGACAAAATATCCTGCACTTGAAGAAACTGCCTTTCTCACCCCATCCAGGTTGGTTATCTACCTGGACTGTGCATTCCTGTGCTTGTCACTTCATTAACCTTTGCTCATTAGACAGATGAGGAAACTGAGCTTCAGCAGAGGTTAAAGAGTTGCCAGAGGTGACAGCGCTGCTACATGGAAGAGGTGGGGTACGAACCGGCCTGACTGCAGACCCTCTGTGCTGCTCTTGCTGCTCCTTGCCCCAACTGCTAGGGCCTGGCTAAGGGCTCCACTCTTACACTCAGCGTGCTTAGTCCTACAGGAAGCCGCCCTGTCTTCTGAAGTTGCCAGAGACACACACATGTCATTGGTGTCTTCCCACTCACAACTCCCCTGCAAAGCACACCCCAACACTGTCTTGGGGAGACTGTGGCTTCTTCCCCTGAGAACCCCAGGGCTGTACTGAGAGCCTGTTTGCCAGCCAGAAGCTGCAGGTTCTGGGGGGACAGCAGGCAAGAAGGCCGTTCTCCATGTGTCCACTGTTGAGTGTAATATGGAACATGTGCCTGCTCGTGGGACACGGGCAATAATAACAATGATGCTAGCGGTGACAACCATGCTCCCCTCTGTGTGGCTGCATAGCTGCAGACGTCACTCTCGCCACTTCCCGTGTACTGCAGGTAGACATGCCACCTCCACACACCCCTCTGAGAGGTCAGGTCTGTCTCCTGGGGTAGCTATGGTAAATCGCCACGCACCCACACTGCTCAGCGCAGCAGGAATGCCTTCTCTTGGAGCTATGGAGGCTGAAATTCTGAAAACGAGCAGTCAGCAGGCTCTGGAGAAGACGTTTCTCTGCCTCTTGTGACTTTTGGTGGTCGTGGGCAGTTCACAATTGCATCCCTGGCTCTGCCCCTGTGGCCACATAGTGCTCTCCACCAGATGGTTTTATCTATGTCTCTAAGGCTCTCTGTCTTCAGAAGGACAACGGCCATTGACTTCAGTGGCCGCCCTAATTCTGTATCACATCCTAATTTGATTATATCTGCAAAGGCTCTGCCTCCAAATAAGATCCCATTCACCGGTACTGGGCTCAGAATTGAGCGAATTGCTTTCGGAGAGGGATGCGATTCCACCAACGACAGGTAGGCACTGTGGTGATTTCCATCTGTCCCAGTGGGAACCACAGGGAGGCGAGGGGTGAAGAGTCTGTCCCAGACATCACAGCTTTGGTAGTAGAGCTCTGACTTGCACTCAGCCACTGCAGAGTCTGTGATCTCACCTGCATGTCCGTCAGTACTGCGTCAGCAAGGGCGTGGCTGGCCCCCGATGCCTGGCCCCCTGGAGCATGCAGCCGTAGCGCACATGCCCTGAATTCACTGGATGCCAGCATCCGGAGCACAGGTAGCTGCACTGGCGGTGGCCCTCAGGAGCCTGGGGGCAGGGAGCGACTTGGCGGTGGGTGTGGGTTCTTCCTCACCTGAACCCGGACTGCATGGCCCTCAACGTGGCTGGGCAGCACAGGACTAGCTCTTCTGCCACCGGGGTAATTGTTTTTGTGTGTGTGTTTATTTTAATAATGAACAATATTAAAGGATGCTAGAGATGCAATGGAGATACAGGCATTGTGGAAGGAACAAAGAGATTTTAATGTGTTGAGCTTCGGGCCTGGAGAAGATGAGCGATGTGATAAAGGAGTATTAAATCAGAAGAGATTATACAGCAGCCCCCGAACCATCCATCACTGTTCCCATTCGGGCTGGGGGTGGGTGGAATTGGGAGTTGGTGTGACTCGGGCATTATCTCTGCAGTTTATTTACATCTCAAATCAGGTTGCACTGACAGGAGAGAAAGGAATTCCAGGCAAAGCAATGGAACTAAGTGATGTATTTCCTACAGAAAGTGCAAACACAATACAGACTATGTGGATACATCTATCATCCCAGAAATGATTCGAGGGCCAAATGCTTAAGTCTGCGCTCTATAATTTTGCCAGGAGACTGCTGTGTGCCTCCTGAGGCCAGCAGCCGCCCCACTCTTTCGCCTTCCTGGCCGCCTCTCACCCCTTCTTCTCGACTGATCCCTTAAGTGCCGCTGTCCCCATGGGCCTGTCTTCACATTACTTCCTTTTCTGTCCACAGTTGCCCAGACAACCTCACCTGCATGCCGTTCCTTCCTGGCTGGCTGCAATTTATAGGTACTTGACACTTACTTTTTCCTTCCCAGTTATTTAAAATCTTTTCAGATTGGTACAGACTGAGTATGCAGTATCCGAAGTGCTTGAGTATGCAGGGACCAGAAGTGTTTTGGATTTTTTTGAATCTGGGAATATTTGCACGCACACATGATGGGATATATTGGGGACAAGACTCAAATCCAAACATGTAGTTAATTCACTTCTTACACACAGCCTGAAAAGAATCTTAGGTGTTGTAACTCAGAAATCAAATGACAACGAGGCAAGTCCAAAAGACAAAGAAGTGCTTTATTTTAGCTGGTACCTGGCAGCGCACACCCAAGAAGACTGCTGGGTGTGCGCTGATCTTAAGTGAGGCACAGTTTTTAAAAGGGAAAAACCACAAGAGCAGGGGGAGAAGGGGGGGATTTTACAAAGCTTATTTTGAGTTAGTCATGACCGAGGATTAACTCTTTGTTCCCACAGACGAGGTCACATTTTGTAAGCCCTACAGGAATATGTCCTTATTTGACTTAGGCATTGTTTTTGTTCTGGTAGTTGGAAGGACATGTGATAACATTTTTACCCATTTTCAGGCGTTCTGTTTGTTCCCATCACTGGAAGGGCAGTTTAACTCATTTTGCAGAATGTTGAAGAAACACTTTCTTTATCTTCTCTCCGAAGGCTGAGAAACACTTTCTTATTTGTACAAACAGTCCCATCTTGCAGTTAGGCATGGGTGGAAGTTTACAAAAAGAGAGGACAGGTTATCGCAAAATGGAGTTTACATAAATTTTACAAAATGAAGTTGGTTGAGCCAGGTTACCACATTAGGCAGCGTCTGAAATGGTTTTGTTCATGAAAAGGACTTCACTGTATGGAGTTTCTACTTGAAGAATCATGGTAGTGCTTAATAAGTTTCAGATTTATGGCTGTTTGGGTTTTATGTATTTGAGTTAGGGGTGAGCGGCCCGCCTCGTGCTAGCCCAGCTGAAAGCCCAGCTGGTGTGACCCTCAGCAACACTGCTCTCTCCTTCCGCGTGCCGTACTTGCCCCTTCTGTTCTTCTCAGGAGACCACTGACCTTACTTCTTCCAGAATTCTTTCACAGGAGAACACACAAGAGCATAGAAATACAAATGGTAAAGGTTTTTATTTTTTAACTTCATACTATTTATTACCTCCAGGCTTCTCTTTTTTATTCTTTAAAGAATACAAAATAGTAATAGGAAAAAACAGCATTAGAAATGATAGAGAATTTCACTAGACAGAGTAATAGGAATTCAACAATCATTGCTATATTACATGATGTTATCTTCAAATTAGTTGTTCAGGTTGCCAGATATAAACATGCAACATTGGTTTAAAGAAGGAACAACAAAAAAGTTATGAGAAATTTAAAAAAAAGAATAAAAACAAAAAAATTAAGCATTAACTGCTCCTTTCAAAAGACCAGCAGAAATCAGCAGTACAGTTATCAAATCATTCTCCATATATCCCTAAATATCGTTTTCCCTTCTCTCTTTTGTCCTCTCCTGATCCTGGTCTTTTCTTCCCACTGAACAAGTCCCCTGCCCTTTGCAGCGTTCACTGTACCGTTCTCCTGTTGCTGCTCTTCGAGATCCTCACACTGCTGAGGTAGCGTGATGCTTGCGCATGTGGATCTGACTCGTTTAGCTTACCAATGCAGTCTCTGGCTGCACGGGGCAAAACACCCAACACCCCCAGTGTGGCGGAGGCGAGGTCGAGAGTGGCTCACGGCGGTGTTAGCCTGTGCTTAGCTGCTTCAAGGGGGTGGAGACAAAGTTGCTCAGCTCTGGGAAACGATGCTCATGAGGGCACTGGGGACAGGTACACCTTTCAAAGGCCTCCAGTGACTCTTCAGCCCGGCTCCTACAGAACACTCAGTTGTGACATTTGTGGCTTAGTCCCTGAGAAGCACGCAGCCCCCCCTCCTTCAGTCATCCCTCCAGGGTGTCTTGGAGAAGGATTATTTTTTGGCTAGCTTAGGCTATGTTGAGGGTGGGTCTGATGCAGCTTGTGGAGCTGGGGATTGAAACGCGGTCCCCTGTGCCTGACTGAGTGTGCCTACGCAGGTGCGTCCAGCCCTATCAACAAGTAAGTAACTACACTGGCAGTTTCCTCAAGTTCCCTTTACGTGCACCATTTTAGACACACACCATCCACTGTGCTGCGTTCACTTGAGCTCTTTCCATCATGGAATAGAGAGAATGTCTTTATTGAAAAAAAAATTACAGTTGCATGGTGTCTCATTGTGTGGACGCCCCATAATCTATTTGACCAGTTTCCTGCTGCTGGAGTTTGAGAGGGCTCCCACCACTGGCTGTGATGATTAATTTGTGTGTCAGCT
>PVKA01019100.1:12027-42748 GCA_004027165.1 Ctenomys sociabilis | reverse complement strand
CCTGCACAAAGAAGTTTCATTTTCTAATAATCTTAAGACTTTTTTGTATTGTCCAGAACGTTCTGCAGCACATCCTGAAAATCTTTCACATTGGGATCTGCATTCTAGTCCTGTAAAAACTATTTGTTTCTTTAAGATTGGCAAATTAAGAGAGTTCCTGCTATGCAAGACTGAGCTGGGGAGTCAGAAGTACATGCTTGGAGGACTCCGCCTTCAGGTCCACTGGCTCCACTGCAAAGCGTCTGCTTTGTGCTAATTCTTGAGTTGGTTCAGTGGCCTTCGGATATGTGGATGCTTTGGGAATAAAAAGGTAGAAACCCTTTGCTCAGCTTTTAGATTAGTTATTGGGCAAATCATCAGGTTGTCTCACCCACCCCAGTGGATGGACAGGAGTGGCTGGTTTGCAGCTTGCCGAGTGTGCCCTTCCTGGGATGTCCTTGGCCCTGCACAGGCTCTAAGCTGCCCTTTGTTGTGAGCTGGAGTCTTCACTTACACTGCTGCTCCTTTGCTACTTATTGTTATGTGTTTTCAACAGTGAGAACAAATTTAATGTCTTAAAAATCTGCTTTTCAGACACATCCCCCATGCACATTGGTAGCATTTTGAGAAATGACCATGACCTTTCTGTGTTGTGCTCAGTGGAATATGCAGGCAAGCTGTTCACTGGATACTGAAGGGGCATGCTCTGCCTGGTCTCCAAGTAGTAGGATTTTACCTTATTCCCTGAGGATCACTGCATTTCCTTCTGTAGCATGGTTTCTTCATGACCATCCCTAAAGCCCTAGGGACCCTTGGGCCCAGCTTCCCTCCCAGGTGCTGCAGGAGATGAGCTTCATCTGCCTTCAAAATGCACAGTGCTTTGAATAAAAGCAGGTTGGCCTACAGGGCAAAAGTATTTTATTTGTTTTTCTTTATCACTTTTCTGTCCCTTGAGGCTGGACCTCAGAACTCCTAGGAAATGAACTTGTTAAGTACAGCATTTGGAGGTGAAAGGGAAGGACCAGAGAGGCAGGTGAGTGGACACCTGCACTTCTCTCATCACTGTGGCTTTTTGGGAAGGCCTCATATTTGACATGAGACACCAGGACTTCTTTCCCTATGATTGGTTTGGGGGTAGGTGTCACAGAAGAAGACCATGAACATGGGGTTGGCAGGTTTGGGGGCCACTGCTGCAGCTTCTAGTGTCATCTGCACCTCCCAGGTAGTTCTGAGCAAAGTCAGCGAAGCAGCCATTGCTGGGGTTGAGATGAGTCTGCGCTTTTTGCTTTTGGGTTCTGTCCTTCAGCCAGAGTGAACCAGACAAGAAAGAGATGAAAACATTTTTCCTTGAGCCATCAGATGTAATTCCAGGAACAGCAACTGCCTGGTGGCCACACTACCACAGGCACAAGCATTATACAAAGAAGAGAAATAGAACAGGAAGAGAAGCTGGTTTGTACACTAGTCGATTAAGATCCTTTGTGGAGAAGCTACAGTTGGCAAGATCTGTGCACAGGGCCAAACAACGAGCAATGGCAAACTTTCCTCACTTTAGTGAGAAAGATGTTAACATGGGCATGCTACACAGTTTAGATGATTTTTCCATAAATACTCATTTTATAACCTATCGGTACATGCAAACAAGCCAGGCTAAAGATTAAAAGGGAAACCACTTTCATGACAACTTCTAGTGTGAACATCTACACAAGTGGCATTGTCTGCACACCCACAGGCTGGTGGCTTGTTCTGCTGGTCAGGTTTTCAGCATGAGTGGTATCTGGCACTTAAGCAGTTGGCCACTGGCACAGTGGAGGGCACCACCTGCAGCCTCCCAGACATGTTTGCATGTTAGGTACACTGGAGCCCAAAGCTAGCTAGGGGGAGTCTAGAAGGTCCCTGGGCTTAGGTGAAATAGCCCATATCCTGGGTGGTAGGAAGTGAGTCGGGAACATGAAGGTCTATCAAGTAAGTGCTAAAGTCAGAGTAGATGCTCTTTCAGATTCAGCAAACATAAAAGCAGAAGAGCAGCAGATAAAGGCCCACATACTGGGCAGGAAGCAGCAACACAGCAAGAATCTGCTTGTACAGTGGCCTTGAATCCAGTGACTCATTTACTTGACTAACACCTCCTGCAGGCCAGACTCAATGAAAGGAACTTTAGTGTTTAAAAGAATACAGCTGTAAACCTCAAGCATGCCCAGAAGGAATCCTGAAAGGACCAGAAAGCAAAATTTTTGGCTTGCAAGCCATTAAAGAATGTCTGTACTGCTGTTCAGCTCTCCACACCAGTACACAGAAAAGTGGGCTGGGAATTGAACCCTTTTCTATCACTAATGCCTGGCCCTGAGGGTCGTAGCTAGGTAGCACATGGCCTGCTGAATCTGTCGGGCCCTGGAGCAGTGCCACCCAGGTGGAGTGGGCAGTGGTCCCAACAGTGTGTCTGCCACACCAACAAGCAGGTTCTCTCTGGCTTTCAAATGTCCTCTGGTTCTCAAGTAGCAGGGCTAAATGAGCAACCCCTAGCCCCATGCAGCCTGATGGCAGGAAGGGGGTACAGTGTTCACTGTCCCCATTCCTGTACTTCCTTATCCAGTGGGGACCACTGTGTACCTTCCAGCAAGCAATATTTTGCACAGGTGAACACAGGAAGAACCAGCTGAAAGGGAGGCACAGTAACTGCTGGTTGCAGGCTCTTCAACAGAAAAGGGACAAATATACACAGGAATGCATCCACACTTCCCTTGTCCCACCGAAAAGACACCACCTACCTACCCCTTTGCACCTTCTAGGAGTCTCAGGTGTGTTTCTTTGCAAAGGGAGAGTGTCTGCCTTCTCAGTTCCTTCCCACCAGAATAAGGGAGTCAATGACAAACCTTTAGTGGCCCAGAGCCAGGACAAACTGCTGGCCATCAGTGCCCACTGAGGGTCAGGTCTTCAGGAGCTCAGAACAGTATGGCTGCTGTCTTTAATTTCTATAGAATTCCCTGTATATTATTCAGAGCACGCAGTGTAAATATTACAAGTGACTACTTTTATGAAAAAGTTTCATGGATTTTTTAAAACTTATAGGGAAGGACATCTTTGGGTACACACTGGAACTCTACCCAGCATCCTAAGTACATGTTTCTAATGACTTGTATCTTTTTAAAAGCCTTGGTCATATAACAGATGGTTTTAAAGAATGTATAGTGTGTAAAACAGTAGTTCTCCATCCATAGCTTTGCATTGGAGGTATAATCATTTCTTGGAAGCATTCAGAATCAAGGAAAAGCAGGAAAATGATAACTACATCTTGATTAGTCTGTTCTGCGCAATAACTGCAGGCCTTTCATTGTGGGCAGGTGTGGCTGAAGTCACAGTTTTCTGTCAGGTCCAAATCCTTGGTTTCTACAGCTTTTGGCAGTTTAGGACTGTCTTCAGAGCTATCTGGCTATATTGTGTTACTCCACAGAGATCCCCAAGCTTGAAATGCATTTGCAATATTTTTCCATGGAAACAATGAGATATTTAATCACAGAAAAGTTAAGGCTTGGACAATCCAGTACTTCACAATGACATGCTGTGTTCTGTAGCAGTAAGCTGAGGTTGCACCTTCTGTGGTAGAGCATGCACTTCAGATTCACCATCAAGAAAAGTTGGAGGAAAGGTAGCTGTTATTAGACAGACAGCCCCCTGCAGCCTGCCATGCTCTGTGTCCCTTTAGAAGCTAGTTACATTTTATTTTAGCTAAGATAGATTATAAAGAACCCTAAATTCACTATTATGTTTATCAAAAAACTTCAAATAAAATGAATTTAAAAGGATGTTAGGATTTATCTTTAGTATGACAGATTTACTGATATAATGTTAGGAGTCAAATAATTAGTGTGGTTTTCCTAAAGTAATATTTATGAAACATAGAGTATACAAATGGCTTCTCAACAATTAGAACTCTTGGTAACCTTTCTCACAGACATACCCTCCTTCTAACAGGGTCACTATGTCGTAGTTCAGCTGTCAAAAGACAAAACATTCTGCCAGACTGCATGGGGAGCTGATCCATGAACACAGTAAGGCATATAGATGATTTTTGTCTGCTGCAACAAAGTTGGGAAGAATCCAGAGAACCACTTCTACCACAGCTAATCACTTCCGTCACATGACAAACATTCAAAGAACAGGCATTCTTCATTTTAACTTGTATTCTGCTCTTAGTGCTAAAGGATCGTGCTCACCAGACTCAGTAGAAACCCAAATCCTGATGAACCAGGCAGACTATGTGTATGGCTTCTCCCAGGTCAGCTCAGGTCTGAGGTCTGAGAGGCCCCAGTCCCCATGACCCGCAGCAGTCGGCTTCCACAGACAGCCTCAGAACAGGCGCCTCGCCCGATACACATAGCTCGGCTTCATGGTTCAGACTGAGGCACTTTTTTCTTCTGAATAGTTTCTGATCAACTATTCATTACAGTTGAAGTGTTAACTTTGTTAAAATATTTGTGTGACATGCTAGATGCCCATGAGTGTAGCTGACCATTTTTATTTTGTAAATATTATCAGACTTTACATGAACTGATCACAATAAACTATTTTTGCATCCTCCTTTGCATGCTGTGTAACAAAAGTGTTAATTCATGAAGAGGTTATGTGCAGAAGATGTGCTTAGGTCGTAAGTCAAATGGGCAGCCACCTAGCAATAGACTGGGCTAGTCCTTTGTGTTATTTTTTAACTTTTTCAAAGTTTTGGACTTAATTTTAGGCATTTTTACATTGGGAGATTTCCTATAAAAATCCAGATTTTACATTTATACACATCACAAAAATATTTTATATCCAAAAATCTAATTGAGGTACATTTCTTTCTTTAGTTAAAAAAAGTCTTTGGGGGCCAACAACAATTTAAAAAAATGTGGATGACATGCCTTTATTAATGAAGATACTATGACTATTCCGCTCCACTTAGTGGTTGGTTGGCTTGTTTGTTTTATACAGCCCAGGCTGCCCTAAAACTTGCCAGTGAGCCTGCTGCCTGCCACCCAATTGCTGTGATTAAAAACCTGCCTCACCACACCAGTTTAATGCATTATTTGTTTTGCTTAAAAGAGAAATGCATTTGATCCAGACCACACACAATTACTGCTCAAAAGGTAATCTTCCCTTAGAATGATGTACACTGGTGTTTCTGGTCAGTTTCATTTTTTAAAATCTTTTGGTGGATAAATTTGAAACAGTTTTTTTCAGTATTGTAGTCTTTATAATAAAGTATGAAAATGACTAAGAATCCAAATTTTAGTCAAAAATTACAGAAGAATTTCTACTAATTAGAAGTCGGTTTCAGGAGTTAAACTTGTCAAAATGAGCTGACCAAATAGCTGAGCATATTAAAGCACCTGTAAGCATGCACAGGGGTCTGGGGTTCAATCTTTGGGCCTGCTGTGCAGGCCCCACCCCCGGGGCATGCTGAACCAGCAATTGAGACTGGGCGTGGCAGGTGCCTGTAATCCCAGCTCTTGGGAAGCTGTAAACAGGCAGATCACTAGGAGTCCGATCTAGTAGTGAGAACCTGAACGCCCTGTAGACCCTTCCCTAAAAATACCAAAAAAAAAAAAAAAAAAATCAAAATGAAAAATACAGACATAAATATTTTTAGTGTTATAGATCTTTCAATAATGGTTTATCCATTTAAAAATATTGTCAAATATACACAACAAAGTTTTCGGACTGGCTTGAATAGTGTTGTGTAATTTGTACATGTGTGTGCATGTTACATGTTTCTGGGGATTGAACCCAGGGAGCACTGAGCTACATCCCAGCCCTTTTTCAGATACGGTCTTACTGTGTTGCAGTCTGTACTCAAACTTGCCATCCACTTGTCTCTGCCTCCCAAGTGGCCACAGGCTTTTTTTTTTTAAGCTACATAGATGCAGTTTAAAATCAGCTGGCACTTGCAAACTAGCTTTAAAAAAACTAAAACAACCAAAACTAGAACTGAACTTCCTCAGCATGCTGAGAACTATTTGTGAAAGCCCCTAGCTCATGTCATAAAAACTGTGATGCTTACTCTTAAAAATCAGGACATCAAAAGCTGGGCGTGGTGGCGCATGCCTGTAATCCCAGCACTCGGGAGGCTGAGGCAGGAGGATTGTTGTGAGTTCGAGACCAGCCTGAGCTACAAAAGTGAGCTTAAGGCCAGCTTGAACTGCATAGTGAGACCCTGTCTCAAAAAGACAAAAAAAAAAAAAAAAATCAGGACATCAGGATGTTTGTTCTCACCCCTTTTAGTTCAACATTAAATAGAAGAGTACGGCGAGAGTAGTTAGGCAACAGACTAATACTAAAAGGATCCAAAACAGAATGAAAAAGAAGTAAAACTTCTGGCAAATGAAATCTTGTATATGGGAAATTATAAGGAGTCCAAGGAAACAAGTTCAGCAGGTTTATAGAACACAAGATAGTATTTAAAAATCAGTTGTGAGAGCCGGGGAAATAGCTCAGAGGTGTAAGTTTCTGCCTGGCAAGCACAAGGTCCTGAGTTCAATCCCCGGTACCAAAAAAGAAAAATCACTTGACAGGGCAAGGGAGGGAAAGGGACAATAAAAATAAGATGTGATGTATATATGTACCAGTTACTCAAAATGAATGTAATTATCTGTATTGCAAGCATATGCTAATAAACATGTTATTTCTACACACTAGTCATGAACAATGTGAAGCTGAAATTGATCAACTCTATAATATCAAAAAAATCTAAAAATTTGTATACTGCAAACATTGGAAATTAAGAGGGTTTGGTTTCTGGAGACAGGATCTTGCTATATGTAGTTCAGGCTGGCCTTGGACTTGCTGTGTAGCCCACCGTGATCTCAAATCTGTGTGATTCTCACGGTTTCAGCCTCCCAAGTGCTGGGGTTACAAGCATGTCACCACACCCAGCCAAAAGATTTAAATGGGAAGACTTCTCTTATTTTAAATGGATTAGAAGGCTTAAAATGGCATTATTCTACTCACAATCCTAGCTGCCTTTTCCCTTTTAGAAGTTGATCATTTAAGCCAGGCATGGTGGCACATTCTTGTAATTCCAGAACTCTGGAGGCTGAGGCAGGAGGATGGTTGGAAGTTAGAAACCACTCTGGGCTAGAAAGTGAATCCAAAACATGATATACAGCCTGAACCTGTATCTCAAAAAGACAAAAAAGATAGGGGTCGAGGAGATAGCTCAGTAGAATAAGCACTTGCCTCACAAGCGCAAGGGCCTGAGTTCATTCCCTGGTTCCACCAAAAAAAAAAAAAAAAATTGATCAGGAGCTGGAGAAAGCTCAGCAGTCTAAGTGCCTGCCTGGCAAGTACAAGGACCAGAGTTGAATCCCTGGTACCACATGCCATGCTGGCCCCAAAACCTAGTGTGATGGTGCACTCCTATAATTCCAGTGCTGGGGAGTCTGAGACAGGAGGATTACTAGGAGTCTGAACTGTAGCAAGACCCTGTATCAAATATTTTTTTTAATTGATCAGCCAATCTCAATTGCTTCTGTACGAAGCACAAGGAACCAAGAATATTCATTGTTTGAAAAAAAAAGAACAAAGATTCATGCTACTGGGTTCCAATACTTACTACAAAGCTTCCTTAAGACAGTATGGTACTGGCATTAGGATAGACACAGAATTGGGCCCTTTAGTTTTCAACAAGGATATAAATTCCCCACACATGAACACCCCAACTCAGGCAGGTGAGAGAGAATGGCTGGGAACTGTGCTTCTGCCTTATAGATCTAGATTACCACAAGAAGCTGGGATATTTAAAAGCACTCAATTCAGCTGGGATCCAAGTAACACATTTTAAGAGTAACTATGAAGGTCTAACTAGCTGGATATCCCCATCAGAAAAGTTTTAACAAAGCACAGCCACTGCTTGAATGCAGCACACAAAGTCGACGCACAACATTTGTACTCTAGAACGAACATCTTTATTCAAACATGCCAGAAACCCAGGGTCCCACTGCTGCATCACACTGATTTCACTCCATCCTTCCAGCATACACACTCGGAATTGAGACTTGGGAAAGAACATAAGGTAACCACTTCTGGATATATTTGTTTTTCAAAAAATAAAATTCAAGTTTTACACCCAACTATAAGTCACAACACTGGAAAGAGGAAACACTCCCATTTGCTAAGACTAGACAGTCACCAAGACTAGCTTCAGAAGTCATTTGAGTTACCTGTATATAGCATACACATTATAAAAAAACAAAACTTTAAACTCAAATACATGAAAGATACCGGTTCCCCTAATTACCTCTGGATGCCACTGCTAGAAGGCACTTGCCTCACCTTGCATTTGCTTCTCACGTGATCAGGGAACTCATCCATTACCTGAGCCAAAAGAGTACCATGTCCAGGTGCTAGAAATGAGGTCACTTCTAAGTGTACAACATTACTTTTTTTTTCTCTTGCTGGAAGCCAGGGGCTCATGCATGCTAGGTGCATTCCACATTGAGCTACACCTCCAACCTTTCCGAGGGTCTTGCTGAGTTGCTCAGGCTGACCTCAAATTGAGTTTTAGCCTCCTGAGCAGCTAGGCTTACAAGTGTGCACCACTGCAACCCAGCTCACTGGCTTTATAGCACCCTGGCCTCTCCACAGTTCAGCCACCCCCAGGAGCCCCATGCAGTCTCCAGAACTATTCTCAGGGTGGCTGGTGTCACTGGAGGCTGTGCTTCTGAGGCTCTGAAGGCAGAGAAGGGCAGCTTCAGCAGATATGCTTCTTCTGTGGGAAGAAGCTGTACTTTGCAGGATTGAACTCTTCCCAGATGCGCTCAAACTCCTCCAGGAACAGCCGCACATACTCTGAGTCCTCCATGATCAGCACATTCTCTCTGTTGTTCTGGATGGCCTGCGTGGTCCAGTTGAGGGAGCCAGTGATAAGCACCTTCTTGTCCACAATGGCAAACTTGTGGTGCATGTAGCCAAGATCCTGGTCATGGCGTACCTGAATACCTGTGGGAACAAGGCAGTTTTTCACTAGCCTGCCATGTATGACATGCACTCATTTTCAGGAGTATCTGGTGGCTGCTAATGTTTCTAGCCAGCAGGATGGCACATACCACAAAGCTAGCCAGTCACAGAGAAGCAGGTGGTCCTGATGGGATGGACAGAGGGACCTTGGGCAGTACCACCCTAGACACCATTCCACACATCAACCCATCTCAAGCCAGCTCCACACAGGACGGGTTTAAACCAACCAGGATGGTACCTCAAGGCACACTCTAAGCCATATATGCCTAGCGGAGTGGCAGAATCTCCTTGCCTTTGCACTCTGAACTTTCCATGGCCACTCTACAGAAAGGCGTAGGCAGCGATGAGGGGGCTGAGCCTCATATCGCATGTCCCACGGTGGCCCTGGCATTCAGAAGCAGAAGCTGGAGAGCTCTCCTGCATTCCACCACCTCTTCCCCTAAACATCAGTCCCAAGCGCAGAGGCCCTATCTCTGGGATGTCCCCTCAGGCCAGCCTCACCTGCCCACCGACAAAGACCACTAGAAATGGACATAAGAGAATTTATGGAATTTATGCTTTTATGGAATTTGATTTTAAAAAAAATAGAATGTCCAACTTAATCTGAGGTAGACAAACAGCATGTCAGGAAGGTCCCTATTTATGACACATACTACATATTACTCCTTCATGTGAAATTCAAACCAAACTTAACAACAACCCATGTCATCTCTCCCAGTTGTGCCTTGAAAAGTGACTTCCTTATCACTGGAGATTCTATCCAACAACACTTTTCCTTCAACTCTGGGACCAACCCACCAGCAAATCCTGTCAGCTCAACCCTCAAAACAGATCTGAACTCCAAACTTTTTGGAGGGCCTCCACTGTGGCCAGATCCCATTGGCCCTGCTCCATCTTCTAACCCTCGACTCTGCGGGTCACTCTGCCCTCGCAACACTGGGTTCCCACACATTCACCGCGACCACCATTTCCCACCTGGAGCCACAGAGGGCCTCTTGCGATTCCTGTGTGACACTCATCTGTGAGGACTGCCTGTGTGATTCCTGCGCCTTCCAGAGCCTCACTCGGTTAAGGTCCTGGACCTTGGGCTGTGATCCTAACCACCCACTTCCTCCATTCTCACGTCTTCCAAACTTTTCTCAGTTGGATATTCATAACTCAGAGGACCTCCCCACCTGGACCTGACCCAAGTCTCCATTGTGTCTTCAGCACACAGACCTCACCAGAAGGCATATGGTGGTGAGCCGGGCGTGGTGGCACAGGCCTGTAATCACAGCACTCAGGAGGCTGAGGCAGGAGGATTATTGTGAGTTCGAGACCAGCCTGAGCTACAAAGTGAGCTTAAGGCCAGCCTGAACTGCATAGTGAGACCCTGTTTCAAAAAGGCAAAAAATAAATTGAAATAGAAATAAAGAAGGCTTACGGTGATGGGAGGAGGAGCCTGCAACGGCTGCAATCCACTCACCTGCCTTGCGCAACAAGCCAATCTGCGAGCCGTTGAGGGCCATGTAGTCGCAGTCAGTGATGACGCGCACACGAACCCCGCGCTGGTGTAGTAGCCGCACAGCGCGCCCCAGCTGAGGGTTGGAGAATGCGAAGAGGCAGAGCTCGAGGCTGATGCGGGCTGCCAGCAGGGCGCGCAGCAGGCGGCTAAGGGAGCTCTCGGAGTGTGGGAGGTTGCAAGGGCAATCCCCAGTGGGCCCAGTTGGTTCCTCGCCTGGGGCCTGAAGCAGGGCCTCGGTGCAGGTCACTTGCGAGGGAAAAAACAACACATCACGCCGAGGTCGCCGTTGCCGCCCGACCTGCAGCCAGCCCAGGAGCCAGGGCACTGCCTCAAGAGCCAGCGTGAGGCCCATGACGGCAGACACCACCATCCGCCAGCTCAACCGCCTCATTGTTCCGCCACGGAAGGTCAGCCCTTCCAGGTATTGCGCCTGCGCAGCCTTCCTTGTACCGGCCCCGCCCACCACGTGCCTGGTCACGCCCCCAATGCCCCGTGAACCACGTGCACTGTGCTACCACTTCTGGCCCTCCAGCAACAGGCCCCTCCCATCCCACCTCCAGGCCTGTGCCTTCCTCCCATACCACTTTGGCCGTCATGGGAAGGCCTGCATCTTCAGGCATATCTGGGTTCCAGGGCCCCGGATGCGTGGAATTCCCAGGTGTCTCAGGGTACACCTGTGTGGTCCTGAGGGGAATAACTGGGCAGGATTAGAGGTGGGTCTGGGGGGCTCAGGTGGACTCCCACTCCCACATAGTGTCCCATGCAACTTGAAGGTTTCTGATTTACTCTAAGCAGATTTGCTCTTTGTTCCAGATTCTTGGTCAAGGATTTGTTTGGCTAATTGGAGCTTCTATTCGCAGTGGAAATAATAGCTCCTCAGCAAGCACCTTCTTATGTTCAGGTGAAGGTCACTGCAAAGCCTGGAGTTGGAAACCAGAAGAGATGCTCAGGATCCCCGCGCGGGAGGAGACACCCTCAGTGAACTCCACTGGATCTGAGCCTGGGCTTGCAGGCCATCAGGCAGTGAAGGGAAATGCAGGAGTGATCTGTTACCTATTGGAGATTCCATGGGGTATGTGTAAGCATGTGCCTCACATCTCTTGAGAAGACTCTGGATCAAATACCCCACCAGTGACCACGAAAACACCAAGCCCAGAGCCTGGTTTTAAATACCTCAAAGGGATTTCCGGAAAGATGGGGAAGTGGTAAGCAGCAGAGAAACAGCCTCTTTGAAATTTGGTGTCCACACACTAGAATATAAGAACTCAAAAAGTGGGAAGTGGGTCCCTGAATCCAGGAAAGATCTGAAGCCCACAGGGATAGCGAAGAGGAAAACTTGAAGAAGGAAGGGTGGCGGACAGACTAAGACAGGGAATCCACCACATGGGAGCAGTACTCAAACCTGCACACAGGGGCCAGGGAAACATATCAGTGGAATAAGTGCTTCCCTGGCAAGCATAAGGGCCTGAGTCCAATCCCCAGTAAAACCGAAAAAAGAAAGAAAAAAAAACCAAAAACCCTGCACACAGATGACTGCTGGCAACACTGGAGGCCTCCACAGAGACATAGCAGTGCAACACAACCAGGGAAGCTGGTGAGTGGTACACATTCAGCTATTAGCAGGAGAGGATAATTGGCTGAGTGCCATCTTCGAGAGGGGCCAACTGAGCTCAGAACTGCTGGCTGCACTGACCACTCCTGAGTACAAGGCCACAGCCAGAAACCAGCCTGAACTTTTGGGGGAAAAGGGCTCTGAGATGATCCACTACTCCCACTGCTGGCTTGTTGGTATAAATCAATGCAATCTGGACTGTCTCCATGCTTTTAATTTATTTTTGTATTTTAGGGAAGGGTCTACAGGGTGTTCAGGGTCTCACAGTGATTCTGCTGTTTACAGCCTCCCAAGTGCTAGGATTACAGGTGCATGCCACCAGGCCCAATCTCAATTGCAGTCTCAATTGCCCTAGGCGGGGCCAGCAACCACACTCTATTAGTGACATCAGACAAACACCTTGGAGTGAATAATTTTTTCCCTTTTTGGCTTGGTGGAGAGGATTGAGCTTGTTTTTATGAATGTGAAAGTGGTTTCTAGTTGGTTTTGTTTTTTTTGATGGTTTTTGTTCTGTTCCTTTTATTTATCTCTTTCCCTCTGGTCTTCTGAAAATTTGCCAAAGTTTTTGTGATCCTTTTTCCTCCATCCTTGCTTTTAATCTCTTCCTCTCCTTGTACTTCTCTATTTTTCCCCTCACTCCTTTTAAATTTTCTCCCCTAAGGATAAAACTGGTATATTGTGGCTTTATTTACAACCTACAATTTTCTGGTTTGTTTTAGATTTAGTTATATAACCAAAAATCTAATTCATACATTTAAATATGTAAAATAAATGGTTACCTCAAGTTTGTCATTTTCTAAGCTATTTGATGCTACTGTTACTGCTGATTATACCTTAGCCAAAATGATATAATTGTTCTACCCAGCTGTTTGACCTGCTAGACTAAGCCTTACAGTGCCTAAGCGTCATAGTAAATACTGTGAAAACTCTTGAGTGCCAAAGAACTAGGGGCTGATTCAAACAGGCAGCAACTTCACATGTTCAATAAACTGAAGAGATCTGATTTTCCATCAAACTCAAAACCCAGAAGCCAGCTACAACCAGGAAGACATCTCTGAGAACTGGTCATTCCCTAAGGGTTCTAAATATTATCAATAAAGCTGCTCACCATTGGTCATTTACAAGCACCAAACCATGAACTAAAAAAGGAAAAAGAAAAAGAAAGAAAATGAGATGTCACTTAAACAAGATGCCACCCAGGCATCCAGTTCAGCAAAGGCAAACACAAGAGGTAACCAGGTGGGACAATCCAAAAGCCACCCACCTGGCCTCTCTGGTAACAAGGCAAATGAATCAAATCAAAAATTATTTCTCATCTTTGCAAGGGTATCTGGAAGTAATCCGCACCAAGCCAGCAGCTGAAGTAACTACAGTTTCAACTTCAACTCCACGATGTTTCCCTTGGCCAAAAAGAGTTAGGTCATTTTCCAGTTTGTCTTTTTTTTTTTTTTTTTTTTGAGACAAGGTCTCACTATGCAGTTCAGGCTGGCCTTAAGCTCACTTTGTAGCTCAGGCTGATCTCGAACTCACAGCAATCCTCCTGCCTCAGCCTCCCGAGTGCTAGGATTACAGGTATGTGCCACCACACCCAGCTTATTTTATTTATTTATTTATGTTTTTCATTTTCCAGTTTGAAGCATTCAACAAATGGTAACAAGGCAGAGCCACCAGGAATGTACACCTGATTTCCGTGACAAATATGGCAATGCTATATTAGTTGGTGGAGCCACGTTCTGTATTGCTGCATGGACCTATATAGCAACACAAATTGGAATAGAATGGAACCTTTCCCATGTTGGGGAAAGTCACCCCCAAGGAATGGAGAGATCAGCTGATATGATACAGCTAAATTATTTCGAAATGAAATCATAATTGATGCCAAGTAAAAGTGCTGTGTATCCATTAAAATACGGCCTATTGAAGAAATAAAGTACAATTGAAACCTTCAAAAAAAATAATGTCTCAGACAATTACAGATGATAACTGTAATGAAAGACATGATTAGTGAATCTAGAGCATATACAGAAGAGTTTAGGAAAATGATGGCAATCATGAACGCTCAACATAGGAAGGAAATAGGATTCATACCACACACTCAAGCAGCTATCTGGGAAATTAAAAATTCTATTGAAAGTACCCAAAGAAGAATAAATGTGAAGGGCATAACCTCAGGTTAGAAGCAGGCTTGCAATTAGTGATCAGCAAAAGAAAGATTTCTTTAAAAAAAAAAAAACAGCAGCACTTCCCTGGCAAGCATAATGGGCCTGAGTTCAATCCCTAGCTCTGCCAAAATAAATAAATAAACAAACAAACAGCAAGGGGCCACTAGAAATCAATCCAGCAGCTCTTACATGATGCAAAGAAGAATGACATAGATAGAATGGAGTCAATGAAAAGAGCAGGAGATGGCACATAGTAGTCAGGATTTCAGAAACAACACAAGAACTAAATTGATTTCGGTACCAGAAATTGACTGAGTATTAAAAACTATTAGAAAAAAGAAATAAATCACCTATAAGGAAAGACCATCAGAAACACAGCTGACTTCTGAACATAAACCCTCAATTTTTGGAGAGCTTGAAGTATTTCAAGCCCTAAAACAACCTCCAACCCAGATTAATTTAGAACTGTCTTTCAAAGTTGATGGAAAAATAAAATACTTCCATGACAAAAAAAAAAAACAACAGCAAAAAACACTGAGGAAATCACGAACACCAAATAGAACTAAATCAAACTCGTGAACAAATACACATAGTAGATGCTACCGAGTATTCCACCCCACAACATCAGAATACACATTCTTCTTAGCTGCACATGGGACATTCTCCAAAACAGTCCACATACTAGCTCACAGAACATGCTTAAGTAAATGAAAAGGGAGTGAAATTATCCCATGCACATTACCAGATGACAGTGCATCAAAACTGGAAATCAATGGCAAAAAGAAACAATAAAAGCTACATAAACACATACAAATCAAATGAACACTTCTGAACAACCAATAGGTCACAGTTGAAATTAAAGAAAAAAGTAAAACAGCTTCAACAACTAAATGATAATGCCAATACAAGATACCAGAACTTATGGAACACAATAAAAGCACTCCTACCAGGGAAATTTACAGCCATGAATACCCGTATTAGGAAAACAGAGCAAGCTCAAATAATGTTAAACCACAAGCTTCTACCAGCAAGTCAAGCCCAACTTCATTTGAGGGAGGAAATTATAAGATCAGAGAAGAAATTAATGCAATGGAGATGATGAAAACAATACAAAGAATCAATGAATTAAAGAGTTGCTTCTTTGAAAGATTAAATGCAATCAACAAACCCTTAGCCAACCTTATTAAAAAAAAAAAAAAGGTAAAGACTCAATCCATGTGATTAGGAATGAAAAGGGGGCTGGGGAGATAGCTTGGCGGTCAAGTGCAAGGACTCAAGTTTGATCCCTAGTACCACATGCCTTGCTGGCCCTAGAACCCCAGGGTGCACAGTGTTGGCCACTGGCATGTGTGCCAGCCCCACCTCTGGGACAGGCTGAGACAGCAGATTGAGACTGGGCATGGTGGCACACGCCTGTAATCCTAGTGTTTGGGAGGCTGGAAACAGTAGGATCACTATGAGTCTAATCTGTGTAGTGATTAGACTGATATGCTTAAGACATTTCTAGGAAAACAGATGCACCTTGAGTCCATACTCAAGTGAAATAAATAAGACACACGTGTAAATACTGTATTATTTCTCTGTAAGAAAGTGTAAATAAGGACCATGTAGAACCTGTACTAAATACATTTAAAAAAACTGGATGATCTTTATCGCAATCAGCCATCATAGTAAATGGTCAAAAACTGAAAGCTTTCACTCTAAAATCAGGAAGACAAACTCCCACAAAATTTAAAGACACATTCCAAAAATGGGCATCTTAGATACATACACACTTCTCAGATGAAGAAGTACAAATGGCATATAAACATGAAAAATGTTTAACATCACTGGTCATCTGAGAGATGCAAATTAACACTAAGATTCCATCTCACACTGGAAAGAATAGCTATTATCAAGAAATCACCTAATAACATATGCTGGTGGGAATGTGGGGCAAAAGGATCCCTTCTCCACTGTGGGAGTATAGACTGATATAACCACTGTGGAAATCAGTGTGAAGATTGCTCAAAACACTAGAACTAGGTTACATGTGTCCCAGCCATTCCCCTCCTGGCTATCTTCCCAAACGAATTAAAAGCCTCATACCACAGCAATATATGCACACTTATGCTTATAAAGACACAGTTTTGTCTTGTTTTGAATACACAGTTTGTAATTGCCAAGTCTTGGAAAAAACCCAAGTGACCATCAACCGGTGACTGTATATAGATGTGGGGTTTTTTATTTGTTTTTTTTACAATGGAGTCCTACTCAGCCATAAAGGATATGCTTAAGATATTTCTAGGAAAAACAGATGCACCTTAAGTCCACACTCAAGTGAAATAAGTAATGTAAATACTACATTACTTCTCTGGTGTAAGAAAGTATAGATAAGGACCAAAATGTATAATAGGTATGGTGAAATAGGAAGAAAATATTCAAATGAGGTCAACAAAGCAGGGAGTGAGGAGGGGTGAGAGAAACAGAAAAGTACAAAAGAGAAAACAAGGAAAACATGAAAAGCTTTCGTTAAGTGGAGAAGGGAGAAGGGGTTGGAGGGTGGGGAAATGGGGAAAAGTTTTATCATGTACAGATACAAATAAAAAAATGGTGCCAGTCAAATAGCTCAGTGGATTAAAGTGCCCGCAAACAGGCACAGGCCAGGGGTTCAATCCCTGGGCCTGGCAGTGGCAATCCTGTACCCGGGGTGCACTGAGAGAACAATTGAGTCTGGGTATGGTGGCATGCACCTGTAATCCCAGCTCTTGGGAGGCTGTAGGTGTGTCACTATGTGTCCGATCTAGTTGTGAGACCCTGAACACCCTGTAGACCCCTTCCTAAAATACAATAAATAAATAATAAAATGTACCAATAAAATCTGATTGGAAAACAAAACATACTCAAACCACAGGAGTAACTGTCCAGTACCCATTCAACTCTAGTACCTGTTCCAGACTTGCTAGGACAGCTAGGTGACAGAGGGTCAGAAAGCCCTTGATCAAGACTTGGACTGTCTCTCTCACTCCATGGAAAGGCTTCAAATCACAACACCAGGCCACATCACAAGGCAGCAGTCTAGCAGGTGCAGGATCACTTACAAGTTCAGCTGACTCTCCTTGTCCACACTCTCATTGGCTGCCCTGAACTGATCTTTAGGAAGTACAGTATTTTCAGGAAGAAGCCCCATAGCTGACTGAAACACTCATTAGTACCTAGCCCTTTGTACTACCCTGCCATAAGTTTTATTATGCATTAGGAGCGCAGGCCACACAATTCTTCCTGTCATATGGATACAGATCTAACTTACATGGGGCTCACACTTGCCAAGCAGATTGCGCCACAAGACTGGCAGACAACTGGATTTGGACACAAAGACGGCATACTCAGGGAATGCTATACAGTGGAAAAAGTGTATCTCCTCACCCAAAGTGGACAGTGGTGTTTCCTTCACTGACCACTGGCTCCTACAGGCTGAAATCCCTCCCATGACAATCAGATGACCAACACAGACCTTTCAGTTTCACAGATATGTGTACTTCCTAAAACCTTCCTCCTGGATGGGTATACCTTCCAGCATCTATAGGACTGAACCATTTCCTCAAGCTGGATAAAAATGCTAGCACACTACTGTGGCTGCTCCATGAGTAACCTTTACTGTCAGTTCCAGAGACTAACCTTGAGAAGCTCATCCAAATCACTACTGATAGAACCCACACAAGTACACCACCAGGTCCAATGAGCCCACCATTTTAAATATAAGTTTCCTTTTTCTTAGGTCACAGAAGACACACTGGCAGGTCACGAGCATTCTTCCAAGGACATGTCAGCATGTTATAGGGGAAACAGCAAGCCACAAGCCCAGAATTTCTCTGACCCACCTCTTCAAAAGCCTGCCAAAAATGCTACTTAAAAAAAAAAAAAAACTCTTAGCCTGTAAGAGATGCCAGAGAGGCCTCTCAAGTTTAGTAGTAAACCTGCTTATACTACTAAGTTCATGTCCCTTCTTTCCTGCTGACCATAGCAGCTTAAAGGGTCACACTTACTGAGAACTGCTATCATTTTAGCCATAGTAGTCATGTACCATGTGACAGTGTTTCAGTAAACCCTAGGCCCCACATGTGACTGCCTAGTGACACTGTAGCCATTTGAGTTTGCCAAAGTATACTCTGAAGCTCGGGTGACAAACCCACCTAATATACTTCTCCACTTATCTCCATTGGTAAATAATCCACAAGTATATTTTCTGTAACTGAGCACAAGTATTTATGAGGTATAAAACCATGTAGCAAACAGGTTACAAAAATAAATTTATTAAGCTTCAATGCATTTGTATTATACAAAGACCCAGTTGTAATACAACTTAAGTCTTGTTAAATGTAAATTAAATGCACACAAAAAAAACCCTAAACAAACTGGAAAAACTGCCAAAAAGCCTTCTAAGCCATGACTCCATCCAAACTATAACAGGATGATGTCATCTGCCACCACATGTAAATGCTGAATGCCAAAATACAGGGGAAAGTGACTCGGCATGAAGCAGCAGTGGGTTTCACTGTCTACAATGTGCTGCTCAAATTGGGCCAGCAGATGCCTCAGCAAAGATACATCTTTGTGTAGAGCCACAGGTTAACTCCACAGCAGCAGGAGGGGAGTGCACACACGAGATGAGCCACGCTGCCTCAAAGGACCCAGTGATGAGAACGGCCTCCTGACCTCCCAAAGCCTTTTCAGGGCCCTAACCTAAGAACAGATGACCAAAACAGACTGGATGGGAGTATGTCCTCAATATTTACAAACACAGCAAAACATACATTTAAACACAAAGCCCAAGAAACTTGCTCCATTTCAAAATGAAAATGTTCATAGGCTAATCCCCAAGAGGACAGGTTACTGCAGCCCAAACAACTGAGTCCTCCATTAATTCTGGGATGGCATTCCTGGGGCACAAAAGCCACATGCTCCCGAGTCTCTTGTCACAAAATTGTCCACAGTCTCCATAGCCTTCCTCAGGAAGGAGGCTGACAGCTATGCAATGTGCTAAGAACTACACAAACCCTTTGCCCCACAGGATAAAGTCCAACCCACAATTTCCATCCCATACAGGACCCAACTGTCCACCTGCAGTCCAGAGACCCAGCAGTAGTCCCTTGTCTCATGGAGCTGAAGGCTGGCAGGTACACTGCCACCCTTTGCCCAGAAGTGCACACGGAGACAAGACCAGATGGGTCAGTTACGAGACTCAGAGGCAACAGGGCTGCGGACTGTGGACATGAGGTGTGACTTGTAGGTCTTGCTCAGGCCTGTCATCCAGAATTTCAACAGCTTGACATTGTCTTCCTCGGATGCACCGAGGACGCTCAAGAGCTTCTGTGTGTCCTCCTTGGGCCGACTGTCCACCTTGGTGAATTTAAAGAGGACTTTCACTTTGCTGCAGAAAACCAAAAAAAACACATTCAGCTGACAGCCAAAAAACCAGAGCTCATGGGGCATAAATGGTTTTGAGACTAGTAAGAAGGAGCACTGCAGGCCCCGCTGGGACTCTCAATACTTGGGAGGGCACAGTGAGACCACATCAAAAACGGGGGAAAAGAAAAAAAAAGGACCAGGGTAGACTAAGCACTTGCCTGGCAAGCACAAGGGCCTGAGTTCAATCCCCGCTTCTACCAAAAAAAAAAAGCCAGGCGTGGTGGTGCATGCCTGTAATCCCAGCACTCGGGAGGCTGAGGCAGGAGGATTGTTGTGAGTTCAAGACCAGCCTGAGCTACAAAGTGAGTTTAAGGCCAGCCTGAACTGCATAGTGAGACCCTGTCTCAAAAAGACAAAAAAAAAAAAAAAAAAAGGGAAGGGGTCATGGGCCAGACCTGTCCTTAAATTCAGGTAAAAAGCATGTTACAAGGCATCTGACCAATAAAATTTGATTTAAAAAATTATAAGAGAAAAAAAGTAATCTGCTTAGGGAAAAGAAAAAAACACGAGGGAGATATGAGTTGAAGGTAGAGCACTATCCCAGCATGCACAAAACCCTGAGGTCCACCCAAAACAAGGCAAAGAAACAAAATAAAAAAGGCAACCTATATTATCTCACTTAGGATTTTAAAAGTTAACTAAGCAATACAGTAACAGAACTTCAGTTAAGAACCTCCTCTGCATGCTGGGATTCTTCTTGCTTTCAACAGCTGTGGAGACAGAGCTGCCCCTACCTTACAGAGGATGAAAGCAGGAGCAGAAAACACTGGTGCTTCCCAAGGTCCCCAAGGTTATTAAATGGCAGCGTGTGTGTGTGTGTGTGTGTGTGTGTGTGAGAGAGAGCCCCCACTCACAACCACTATTCTCACTGGCTCCCCATAGCCAAGCCTGGTCCTTTTTAGAACTGGTTCTTGCTTTTCCTCAGCAAATCTGCTGCCACAGGCAGCTCCATCCACCTGGACAGGAATCCTAGACAGTCTCAGCCAGGGCTTACTTCATCCACTCCTCCTTGAGGCAGACAAGGCACTGGTCTACTACGTCCACAGACAGATTCTGGTTGGTCAGGGCTGCTTCAATCTTATTCAGGATGGTGGGGCCAACTAGGGATAAAGCAGAGGTGGAGGGGCTTCAGCGCTGGACTGCAGGCAAGCCCTATCTGCTCCAGCAGTGACACTCACCTCGGTCCGCAGCTACTGGGCTCCCACTGGTCACTATAAACTCATATTTGCTGAGAGACTGATCATCCTCGCACCCAACTGGATGGAAGGTGGAGCGCACGGCTGTGTGGACCTCCACGATGACTGCAAACTCTGTGGCAAGGCAAAATACAGCATGTTTGCTCTGGCCCTAGCAGCCCAGACCTTCCTGCGATACCACATTACTGCACATCAGCTGGAAGCCATCACCAGCAGCAAGAGGTCTCCTTAGAGAGAGGCTCTCATGCCGAAAACTCTTGCCACATGAAAACAGAGCTGGTGGGCAGCTTCTGCCTCAGGCAAACTAGTAATGTTCATATTAGAATGATATATTATTCTCATACACCTATCACTTGTCACCCCATTTTATAATTGTGAAACAGACTTCTGAGAGGTTCAGTAATTTTCCTAGGGTCATACAGCTAGTGATGATAGAAATTCCAAGCCCATCTATGGAACTCTGCAATACTACCATGTTACAGGCCCTGCCCAGTGGCTCTCAGGACCCAGCCTGGCACTGAAGACCAATTCAGAGCTGTGGTGGCTGCTCTCTGCCAACTCTCCTGTAGCATGCAGTTCTGAGTATGACATATACTGGAGTGACTATCCTGCCTACAAGGCCAGGACTATATTCAGACTGGCTCAAGCCAAGGTCAAAGGGCCAACACATCTGCAGCTCTGCCCCTGAGGGAAGCCAGCTACCATGGAGCAGTTACCAACTGCATACTTTGGAGGCACATGTGAGGACAGCAAGAAACAAAAGTAGGCAGGAGGCCACCAAGAAAAGGCAGCCAGCAAAACTTCTGCATTAGAACCACACTGTTTCTATCTCTAAACCCATCAAGCCTCTTAAGTCTGAGGTAGACTCACCAGGAAGAGGATCTCCAGCAGACTATCCCTATTGTCCTCCATGGACCCTCTACCTGCAGGATCAGGACTGTCTACCCCACTGAGAACCACAGCCCCTCCCATCGATACTGAAGACAGAAAGCAGAGGCCCAAAGCCACTAAGAAAACTGGCTCTATACATAGGTCCTCCTGCCTCAAGAACAGCAGGCCACTTCCCAGCATCCGGGACTGAGACAGTCCCAGCTCTGGGCTGAGATGTGGGACCCACTCAAAGGCCCTGCAGCAGGCAGCACGCACCTGAGGACAGCACATGGGCAGGGATCTGCACGTGTGGGCTGAGCCCCAAGAAGTTGCACCGGTAGGCCTCCTCATACTGGCTGCTGTATGAGATGATGCGGACGCAGCCTACAGGCAGCATGGTCTGCAGAGGACAGGCAGCTCAGAACCTGCCACTGCAAGAAGCCCACTCCCCATATTCCCTGCAGCCCAGCCAAAGCCTCCCTCCTCAAGGTCATCTTTCACTACAAGACCCCAACTGTTCTTCTGGCCATTGGTCCCACTGACTTCTGTCTCTTGCTTTGCAGTATGAACTGGTCGTTATTTCACCTTCTTGGACATTTGTCTCTCCCTCTTCAAAAGCTGATAAGTTTTGTGGGATGGGGTCCTATTCCTTTCTATACTCACAGGCCTCAGAAGGTAGCAGGCAGGCACATCTGTTCCAGGACTTAGAACACTAGGCAGCTGCCCTGGTGCATTTGCCTTCCACCCAGCCATGCCCACTGAGAACACCATGCACAAGGCCCATCCATTTAGGCCCATACAATAAGTGAGAAAAAGGCACTCTTACCCTAAGAACTTCAAATGCTGACTGGACCAGGTCCACATCTCTGCTTTTCCAGATCACCTGGTTCCCCATCAGAACATGCCACGCCAACATGCGGAATGCTGGGACCCCTAGGACCTGAAACAACACATGGGGCTTTCTGCATATTAACAGAAGTCATTTTTCACTTTCTTCTGAAGGAAGTTACTTTTTTCCTTTGGAAATTTTGTATTGTAAAAGTAGTATGGGGTCAGGAAAGAGAAAGGCACTTCTCAGGAACTGGGAGACCTCCCTGAGGCTGACAGGATGAGGGAGTCCCCAAGCTTGAATCTAAAGGCTAGATTCTAAAGCTCTTTCATCCTTAAATCCCCCACACACACTTAATTTTACTTTAAAATATGAAGCAATAAGGTATTATCTTTTCCAAGTTACCTTTTACTGTTTTTGAGAGTTGAACTCAGGACCTTGTGCTTACCAGGCTGGCGCTATGCCACCGCACTATCTCCCTGGGCCTACCTTCTCTCCATAGACATGTTGTATTTTACTGAGCCATTTGAAGTAAGCTGCAGATAGCATGACATGCCAGTACCCAGAAAGACCACACACTGCACCCCATAGCCCAGCATATGCCTTCCCCTGAAGCACAACAGCCAGTCACATGCCACGCCTTACTCCTAGTCCAGCTGCAAATATTTTTACCCTGGTACCAACACCAAGACTGCTTTCAGGTGTGCTATGCTTTGCATCCACATGTCCCCCAAAACCTCATGCAGACATGGGGAGGTGGGTTTCTAGGGGTTTTTTACAGTCTAATGCTGGGTTTATGGTAGCCTACCTACAACATAAGGGAGGGAAAGTGGCTTGCTCTCAGCTGCTCCTGCCTTTCTGCTATTGCTGTTTTGCTGTCTTCTGTCACCATGAACTGCTGCCCTCTGCCATGTACTACTCTGCCTTGGAGCCAGCTGATTATAGACTGAAACCTCCACAAACTGTGAACCTTTTGTTTCTTAATTTTGGGAATCAGGTATTTTTGTCTCAACAGCAAAAGAAAAGTAACCAAGATAAGCTGTCAGAGCTTTTACTCTCTGATCATAACTACTCCACACTCCTTTCCTCTTACTCATTCCCAGAACACCGATATTTTAGAAAAGGACAGCCTATTGTCTTTTGCCTTCTAAGAACGCAAACATGACTATGAAAGAAAACCATACTAACAGGGAGGTGACAATCACACCTCTTACCAACCTCAAAGGATCCTAATCCCTGGTGGAATTCATTAACCCATGTGAACACTCAAGGCCCAATATACAATGCAAATGGAAGGAGCACTTTTTTCACCCAGGATCCCAGGAGGACAGCTGACATTATATTATTCTTACCTATTCTATTTTCTCTTTTTAAATTTATGTATTTTGTACAGGGTCTCACCGTGCAGCTCAGACTCCCCAGCACTTGGATAGCAGGCGTGTGCTACCATGCCCCAACTCAACTCAGTTTAGCCTGCCCAGAGGCAGGGCCAGCAATGCATGTGGTACTGGTCCTTGAGCTTGCCTAAGTAGGCACTTGATCCACTGAGCTATCTTATCAACCCTACCTGTCCCATTTTCCAAAATAGAAATTGAATGTTCATTATAAAAATGAATACAGAAAAATTATAAAACAACTTGTCCTCATAATCAAGCAATTCTGGCCTCTGATCTGAACACCACAGCTGTTCTGCTACATTAAAATGCCTGTTGCACACATCACATACATACCGTGCCACACACCTGGCCTGCTTTCTTTGACTTAATGACACTGCACTGTTTTGGTAGACCTTAACAGTTATGTTTGTACATCCAAGTTGTTCTCAGCTTTTTATAACCAGTCTTGGATGCACAAAAACCAACCATGCTATTCAAACCCTTTAGAACATTATAGAAAGTCAAGTGTGGTGGTGCATGCCTATAATCCCAGCACTTGAGAAGATGATGTAAGAGGATTGAAGTCAGCCTGTACTACATAATGAGACTCTGTCTAAAAACAACAATAGAGATTCTTCTAGAATATTAAGATTAGGAGCCATAAGAAGCTACCTATCCAGGCCTTTGCCTGAACACAGATCCTATGTTACTAAAAGAGAAATACAAAAGCCAGCAGGCATGGTGATACAGGCCTATAATTGTAGGACTCTGGGAAGCTGAGGCAAGAGGATCATAAATTCAGGCGCCCAGCTTGGTTAACTCAGGAAGATCCCATCTCAAAATAAAACATAATAAAGGTAATCAATATGTTGTGTTACTCTAAACATGTACTAATAAAAAACAAATGAGTAATCTTTGTGTTTTGAGACAGGTCTCATAGTTCAGGCTGGCCTGGATCTCATAGCTATCCTCCTGCCTCAGCTTCCCAAGAGTGCTAGGATCACAAGTGTGTGTCATCTCACCCAGCCACGTGATACTTCTGTTATGGGGAACTGAATTCAGGATCTCATGCTTGCCAGGCAGGGACTGTGCCACACTGAGCTATATCCCCGGCCCGAGGATTTTTTTTTTTTTTTTTTTTTGTCTTTTTGAGACAGGGTCTCACTATGCAGTTCAGGCTGGCCTTAGGCTCACTTTGTAGCTCAGGCTGGTCTTGAACTCACAATCCTCCTGCCTCAGCCTCCAGTGCTGGGATTACAGGCATGCGCCACCACGCCCGGCCCTAGGATATTTTTTAAAAAGGACTAGGGATGTAATTCAGTGGGAAGGTCCTGAGTTCAATCTTCAGTAGAAAAGAAAAGGAAAAGCAAAACAAAGCAAAGAAGTGTTTACACAGCTAACATACCCCAGATGCTCACATACCTTCAGCCATCCACTGAGAAAGTTCTTGGCCAATACCTTGAAAGAAGTCAGGCCCAGAGGACAGTGTGCTGGTCAGAGAAAAGCCTGAGCTTTTCTCCTGGTTGGGGGAGCTCTAGCCTCTGCTGTTTACCTGTCTCATGTGCCGAAGGGATTTGAACACAGATAGTTTCCGCGGCTGCCAGCTTCCACAGTCTAACAGTAAGGATGAATCTGTCAGACATTTGGCCAGGTCTCGCCCTTCTGTACTCTCTGACAAAGCAGGGGCCTTTTCCTCTTCTTCAGCCTCAGAGTTGTCCCAGCTTTCTGATTCTTCTTCTAAATCTACAGGAAAGATAATAAGGATAGTTACAGTACGTCTCTCCCCAAGTGTAACAAGCTTGTTTCGTGACCACTGCAGCCCTAGGCATTTTAGGATTACACCTACTGCTTGCTGGTTCTTCTGCATGTCCTAGTAGCTGCTCCCCTGGGATCCCTGAGAAGGTAGAAAGGGCTCCAGGTCTTTTACGTGGCCTGGGTGTCACACTATGCCTTAGCAATACTGATGAGAATGCAGCACTGCAAGCTTACTCAGTATGTGCTCCACTGGACGCTCTCCCAAGGTTCCACACACTTAGTTCTCTGACTTTCTGAGGTCAATACTACCACCCCCATTTCTCAGGTAAAAACAGAAAGGTTTGTTTTACAGTCTCTGTAAGTCTTCACACACAACTGTATTCCTGCTCCATGTGACAATAAGACCTGAAAACGGGGGATGCCTTCTGAAAGCCTTCAGAAACCTGACTTCTCTGAGCAAAAACACCTCAATAGACTGGCCCCACCACCTGTGCTGGCCTCGAAGTCTGTGACTGGCACAAAAATGAATGGTGCCAGGGCCACCAGAGATATGGGCATGTGACAGTGAACATAAGGCTCTATTTTCTGAGTGCACTGTGCTCTTGCTGAGTCCTCACTCCTGATCATCACTACTTGGGAAGAGCTTGCTGAAGTGCAAGTGTGTGCAAGGATCACCTTGAAAGGAGCTCCAAAGGGTCAGAAGGCCCATTCTTTGCAGATGAAAACACAAGATGCACTGTTAGCAATAAACTGTGCCCAACAAACATCGCAATTCTGCTCTCCTGTACCAGTGCCCCTGGGAAGTGAATCTGACACATACGGAGTTTCTGGGACTCTGAAACCCAGGTATAGAGCTTCTGACCATGAACCTGGAGAGGCAAGAAAACTGGAGGCTGGGGGACAACAGTCCTTGTTGGAAAACTTGGCCCCAACTCACACACCATATTTGTTCCAAACAAAGAATAAGAGACTGTCAACAATGGTAGGTTCTTGGCTATCATAGTAAGATATGAGCAGGAAAATCTTCAGTCAATTCTCTTGAGGAAGCCCTAATCTTGAGCTTTGTTAATCTATCTGAAGAAAAACTTATTTCAAAACACTATCAAGGAAAATGGGAAAAGAAAGCGCAACAGAGTTTAGGTAGGCTCATCATAGACTTCCTTAGAGCCACATCGCACTGTGTAACCAACTCTTGCCTAGAGACCAAGAGCCAGGTGGCCCCATAGCCACCAGTGTTTCTGCAGGGAAACATTGCCCACAGCAGCACCCAGGCTTACCAGCCAGCTTCTCCATCTGCACCAAGGTGTCCTCTGTTGGTGCACCTTCTAGGAGCTTTTCTGTGAGTCGGCTGCCACACGCTTTCAGGAGCCTACAGAACACACCATGAGGTAAGACTTCTTGCTGAACAGAAACCTCATCCCAATGCACATCAAGCTCCCTGATCCAACTGACAGTTTACAGAAAACACAGGGCTAAAAAAACAAGCTGGCCAGGCAGAGTGGCCCATGCCTACGGCCCCAGTAACTAAGGAAGCTGAGGCAAAAAGACTGCTTGAGCCCAGGAGTTCAAGGCCAGCCTGGGTAACACAGTCAAATCTTGTCTTACAAACATACCCTAGCTGCCATTGTAAGGACATAGCCTGACCCACAACACGGGCTATTCTGCAAGCCACGACCGAGGTCCTTCATGAAAGGACATGGGAAGATGGGGGCAGAGGCACTATTGGGAGGAACACCTTGTTCTGATCCCAATTCAAAAGTCATCTTAGAGCCTGCAGGACACTTATCCTGCATGTACAAGGCTCTGGACTCCATCCCTAGCACTAAACAGGTACTATACATTAGATACTAGATATTACTCCATTTTTTCAGATCGAATATTGGTATTATGGTTATATCATACTTACAATTACATACTAAGATTTGTTTTAAAAATATTTTAGCTTGGTGGGATGCATATCTATAACCCCAACACTCACTGTATCAAGTTCAAGGTCACCCTGGGCTACATAGTGAGTTTAAGAACAGCCTGAACCATATAGTGAAACCTTGTCTCAAAAGCCCCCCAGGGCTGGTGAGATAGCTCAGCAGACTAAACACCTGCTTAGGCAAGTGCAGGGACTGGGCAGGGTTCAACCCCTACTGCAGCATGCTGAGCCTGCCCCATCCAACACATCCTGAGAGACCAGGTGTGGTGGCAACTCCTGTAATCTCAGCACTGGGGAGGCTGAAAAACAAGACGATCACTACAAAACCAAGCTAGCTGTGTAGTGAGACCCTGTACCAAATACATTTTTTAAAAAGCCCCCAACCCAAATAAATAATAAAACAAAAGGCTCAACTTAACCAATGTCTACAGACAGACGTGTCATGAGCATGCCATAACACCATTTGGGCAACATCTTACATAAGCACTGCTGGTGTAGAGTCTGTTGCTAAGATGCTTTTGTTTTGTTTGAGACAGTATCTCCCTAATGTAGTCCAGGCTGGCTTTGAACTCAATGTACTTCTCCTGCCTTAGTATCCTGAGTGCGGGATGATAGGTATGCACCACCACACCCCACTTGACTAAGACATCTTGATGTGGCAAATGTCTACTTACGAACACATCATATTGTGCACCATTAAAAAAGAATATTCAGAGTCTACCAAAAGAAAAAAAAATCCTAAATTTATTGAGGCATCATGAGATTAATGCAAGTTATCTTTGGCCTCTACAATTATAAGAGGTGATCAAAGTGGTGGCCATTAGCTTCCAGTCATTCAACATTTTTCTTTTCCTAAAGTGTGTATACAATTTTTTGGTGAACTCTGGGTATACACAGATGTAGTAATAACTTGCTTCACGATGTTTGTTTATAAACAATTTAGTTTGTAAACAGCATTTGAGAAGATTTTGGCCAAATACAGCCATGTAAGTTCATGAACAGAGGTACAATGGTATACACATATATATATATATATACTTTTTTTTTTTTTTTTTTTTTTGCGGAACCGGGGATTGAACTCAGGCCCTTGTACTTGCCAGGGAAGCGCTTTGTTCCACTGAGCCATCTCCCTGGCCCCACATACATACTTTTTGTCAACTTTTAAAAATATTTAAGAGACTATATGACTATATTGGGGAAACAGATACTTTTTAGTTTCTGCAGTCTTAGGAGGTAAACTTGGATGCACCTCAGGACCTCTTCCACACCAGGACAAATCTATATTGTAAGATATGAACCTCAAGCTAATGCCACATGGGAATGAGGTGAGGGTTGGGGTTCTGGCAGGAGGGCACCTGCAGTGTAGGACAGAAACAATGCACACACAGAAACATACTGGTTGTTTTACAAGTCTACAGATGCACAGACATGCTTCTCCTTCATGAGCCCCAACAGGCCTGGACTCAGCAACAGCACACACTTCCACAAAACACCAAGTGCTAGGAGGGATGGCAGGTCCCTGCCAACCTCAGGTATACATGTATATATATACCACTGTACCTCTGTTCATGAACTTAATTTGTTCTATAATTCTGGGGAACATGGCTGTAGTTGGCCAAAATCTTCCCAAATTCTGGTGAGATCTAACACCTTATAGATCTCACCCCATTCTCTTGAACTGGGCACTGAGAGTGCCAGCTCCCTCCTTCACTGCCCACAGCCTGCCTCACTCCCCCTGGCACTCCAGTCAGGCCTCTGCTGATTGGAGCCAGCCCTGGCCAAAAAGCCTCCCTGGTGACCTGATCCAGAAGATCCAAATACGCCAATTTTGACTTCTCAGCTGTGAAATCAGTATTTTTGTTGTTTTTTTAAAAAAGGGGATTACATTTTTTTTTCAAACTGGGAAACAATTTCCACCTAAATTTATTTTCTCTTCAACGGGGGAAAGAGACCCAGAGAACATCCATTGGCCAGTTCAATGGTCACAAAGTTGTGCACAGAGGCCCTGACTCCAGCAGGTGGTCCAGCAAACTCGGTAAAGACTGTTTTTCCACATCCAAGGATAATCCACTGAACATGAGTGACTGCTTTCATTCTAACAATAGCCAGAAGCTGTAAGGCATTCATTACCAGGCAAAGGATGTATGCAGACAGGCCCACAAGTTATCATCGCTGGTCAAGGAGGTGAGCGAGCGGGCTGCATTGCCATTCCTCTGGTGCAGGAAGGGTGTGAATGCCGTGTTCATCCTCTGAGCACGCTGAGGGCATCCAAACTGTTCTGCCTCAAATACCTGCAATGCCAATGGGAAAACAGCCTATAATAAAGCTCCTCCCAGACAGAGCACTCACTCTGTCATCTGGACACAGCACCTGCAGTCTGACCAACTACATAGGATGGTTCTGCCCCCCTTGTGAAAGGAAACCGGCAGAGATTTCTTATGTACTCTCTGATCCCACTACTGGCTCTTTAGGGACCTACTGAGTTCTTGGGCCACACATACCCTGCGGCAGCCATGTTCTCCAGGTCTGACCCTCCCCTGGCAGGCCTGCTATGCAAACCACTACACAAGGGCCATGTGACTGCACCAGCAACCAGAGGAGGCAGGGCCCTCCAGAACCTTTCTTTCTTTTCTTTTTTTGCAAGATTAGGGACTCAACTCAGGCCCTTCAGCTTGCCAGGTGAGCATTTATTCTACTGAGCTATCTCCCAGGCCCCTCCACAACATTTCAACACTGGAGAAAAACAGGCCCCATGGTCTAAAGACACTAAGATCTGAGGGTTCTCACCATAGCATCCTCAGACACAGTACAATAGAGGGAGATCTCTTACTGGGGTGAGTGGGCTCCTATCAAGACTAATGGGGCCGGGCATCGTGGCGCATGCCTGTAATCCCAGCACTCGGGAGGCTGAGGCAGGAGGATTGTTGTGAGTTCGAGACCAGCCTGAGCTACAAAGTGAGCTTAAGGCCAGCCTGAACTGCATAGTGAGACCCTGTCTCAAAAAGACAAAAAAAAAAAAAAAAAAAAAAAAAAAAAAAAAAAAAAAAAAAAAAAAAAAAAAAAAAAAAAAAA